>OX465324.1:4170060-4174916 GCA_949987585.1 Pipistrellus pygmaeus | reverse complement strand
TGTATTTGTATTTGTATTTATATTTGTATTTGTATTTGTATTTATATTTATATTTATATTTGTATTTATATTTGTATTTGTATTTATATTTATATTTATATTTGTATTTGTATTTGTATTTATATTTGTATTTGTATTTGTATTTAATATAAATATAAATATAAATAGATATTTATATTTGTATTTATATTTGTATTTATATTTGTAAATATAAATATAAATATATATTTATATTTATATTTGTATTTATATTGTATTTGTATTTATATTTATATTTGTATTTGTATTTGTATTTGTATTTATATTTATATTTATATTTGTATTTGTATTTGTATTTGTATTTATATTTGTATTTATATTTATATTTGTATTTGTATTTATATTTGTATTTATATTTATATTTATATTTGTATTTATATTTATATTTATATTTACATTTGTATTTGTATTTGTATTTATATTTATATTTGCATTTGTATTTGTATTTATATTTATATTTATATTTATATTTATATTTGTATTTATATTTGTATTTGTATTTGCATTTATATTTATATTTACATTTGTATTTATATTTATATTTATATTTATATGATTTTACTTATATATATTTTTATATATTTATATATATATTTACATTATACATATTATATATATATATATAATTTTACTTCTATTTTTCACCCTTTTCTTTCCTGTCTAAATGTTCTCTAAATGAGGATGCTTACAAGCACCTGCGACATCACAGGAAGTGCGTGTGAAGGGAGAGGAATGAGCTATTCTTTTCAGAAATCAGTTTGCAGGTGCCAGCTCCCTCTCACCGCCGCTGTATGGCACGAGAAGTTCAATGTCACCGGATTTATTTATTTCCTTAAAATATATTTCACTGATTTTTCACAGAGAGGAAGGGAGAGGGACAGAGAGTCAGAAACATCGATGATGAGAGAGAGTCATCGACCAGCCGCCTCCCGCACGCCCCCACTGGGGATGTGCCCTCAGCCACCGAGGCCCATGCCCTTGACCGGGAATCGAACCCGGGACCCTTCGGTCCGCAGGCCGACGCTCTACCCACTGAGGCGGCTGGTCGATGTTTCTCTCTCATCTTCAATGTTTCTGAATCTCTCCCTCTCCCTTCCTCTCTGTAAAAAATAAATAAAATATATATATATTTTTTAAAGCATAATATGCTAATGATATGCTAATGATATGTGAAGGCCTCTCAACCGCTCGCTATGACGTGCACTGACCACCAGGGGGCAGACAGCCGACCGGCCGACCTGTCACTGTGACGTGCACTGACCACCAGGGGGCAGACAGCCGACCGGCCGACCTGTCACTGTGACGTGCACTGACCACCAGGGGGCAGACAGCCGACCGGCCGACCGGTCGCTATGACGTGCACTGACCACCAGGGGGCAGAAAGCCGACCGGCCGACCGGTCGCTATGACGTGCACTGACCACCAGGGGGCAGACAGCCGACCGGCCGACCTGTCACTGTGACATGCACTGACCACCAGGGGGCAGACAGTTGACCGGCCGACCGGTTGCTATGACGCGCACTGACCACCAGGGGGCAGAAAGCCGACCGGCCGACCGGTCGCTATGACGTGCACTGACCACCAGGGGGCAGACAGCCCGACCGGCCGACCTGTCACTGTGACATGCACTGACCACCAGGGGGCAGACAGCCAACCGGTCGACCGGTCACTATGACGTGCACTGACCACCAGGGGGGCAGACAGCCGACCGGACAACCGGTCATTATGATGTGCACTGACCACCAGGGGGCAGACAGCCGACCGGCCGACCCGGTCGCCTATGACGTACACTGACCACCAGAGGACAGTCGACCGGCCGACCGGTCGCTATGACGTGCACTGACCACCAGGGGGCAGACTGCCGACCGGCCTACCAGTCGCTATGACGTTTCTCTCTCGTCGATGTTTCTAGCTCTCTCTCCTCTCTTCAATAAAATATATTGTAAAAAATTCAATAAAATATACATTTTAAAAAAGAAAGGAAATTTAATAAAATTCATTTTTCAAAAAGAAGGAGAAGAAATGGGATCCGAGGCACAGCAGGGGCCCCCGAGGATCTGGATTCCAGCTGACGGGTTGTCTCGCTCATGTGTGCTTTTATTTTCATTTATTTAATTAATATTTTGACGCCCGCGATGGCGGCTGTCGGCCGGGCCCTGTCACCATCCCACCACCACCGACGTCTCATTTTTAATTCCCAGTTTTCCAAACAGACAGCCAGGCCGCGATCAACCCCAGCAGACGGGGTGCGAAGGAGAGAAGTCACAGCTCCCTGACAGATGTCTCCAGAGAGAAACGGAAACTGTAATTTTATTTTATTTTTTTAGCTGCAGTGAGTCACGTCTCATTATATTCAAACTAGAGGGCCCGGTGCATGAATTCGTGCACCCGTGGGGCCCCCCGGCCCGGCCTGCAGGGGCACCGGGGCCGACACCGGCTCTCCGACGCCCCCCGAGGGGTCCCGGAGGGCGAGAGGGCGCAGGCCGGGCCGAGGGGCCCCACTGGGGCAGGATCGGGGCCGGGGAGGGCCGGGGAGGCGGGCCGGCCGGGGAGGGACCGAGGGGGGGCTCCAGGGCGGGTCCGGCCGGTCTCGCTCAGTCCCCATCGGCCGGACCCCAGCAGCAAGCTGGCCTGCTGGTCGGAGCGTCTGCCCCCTGGTGGTCAGTGCGCGTCATAGCGATCGGTCGGCCGGTCGGCGGTCTGAACCCCTGGTGGTCAGTGCACGTCACAGCGACCGGTCGGCCGGTCGGCTGTCTGCCCCCTGGTGGTCAGTGCACGTCACAGCGTCTGGTTGACCGGTCAGCTGTCTGCCCCCTGGTGGTCAGTGCGCGTCATAGAGACTGGTCGGCCGGTCAACTGTCTCCCCCCTGGTGGTCAGTGCACATC
This sequence comes from Pipistrellus pygmaeus, assembly GCA_949987585.1. Taxonomy (NCBI): domain Eukaryota; kingdom Metazoa; phylum Chordata; class Mammalia; order Chiroptera; family Vespertilionidae; genus Pipistrellus; species Pipistrellus pygmaeus. Next base: position 4,171,991 of record OX465324.1, on the reverse strand, counting down.
ATAGCGACTGGTCGGCCGGTCGGTGGTCTGCCCCCTGGTGGTCAGTGCACGTCATAGAGACTGGTCGGCCGGTTGGCTGTCTGCCCCCTGGTGGTCAGTGCACGTCATAGCGACCGGTCGGCCGGTCGGTGGTCTGCCCCCTGGTGGTCAGTGCACGTCATAGAGACTGGTCGGCCGGTTGGCTGTCTGCCCCCTGGTGGTCAGTGCACGTCACAGCGACGGGTCGGCCGGTCGCCTGTCTGCCCCCTGGTGGTCAGTGCACGTCATAGCGACCGGTCGGCCGGTCGGCGGTCTGCCCCCTGGTGGTCAGTGCACGTCATAGCGACCGGTCGGCCGGTCGGCTGTCTGCCCCCTGGTGGTCAGTGAACGTCATAGCGACCGGTCGGCTCGGTCGGCTGTCTGCCCCCTGGTGCTCAGTGCACGTCATGGCGACTGGTCGGCCGGGTCAGCTGTCTGCCCCCTGGTGGTCAGTGCACGTCATAGCGAGTGGTTGAGCGGCCTTCGCATATCATTAACATATCACACTGTGATTGGTTGAATGGCTGACCAGACCACCATACCACATCGGCCAGGGCAAAGACAATATTTAAACAAACAAACAAAACAACAACAACAGCAGCAGCAGCAGAAACCAGTGTGGCTCAGTGGGTAGAGCGTCAGCCTGCGGACGAAAGGGTCCTGGGTTCGATTCCTGATCAAGGGCTTGGACCTGGGTGGCTGAGGGCACATCCCCAGTGGGGGGCGTGCAGGAGGCAGCGGATGGATGATTCTCTCTCATCATCGATGTTTCTAACTCTCTATCCCTCTCTCTTCCTCTCTGTAAAAAAATCAATAAAATATATTTTAAAAAATTAAAAAATAAAAGCAACAACAAATATGAGTTCCTGTTTTATCATTTCCATTTCATACGCCACCCGGCTTCCTTTCCCCGCCCCCCCTCACGCCCTCACCCGCCCGCCCCAATCCAGTCGGAGTTCCACGCAGCTCGGCGACAGCACTGATCGATCGATAGCCAATCGATCGCCCTGGGCGGAGGGCTCATCCATAATAGATGCTCTCCCCGGCGCCCAGCCACGTTCTTGTTACCCTGACGAACAGCAGGTCCTGGCAATGGGGTTCAGAGAAAGAAAAACAAGTTTGTTTCGTTTTTGTAGTCCGTTATTTATTTATTTTCTTTTATCTATTTATTTTTTAAATTATTGATGAAGGTATTCCCTCATCGTCCTCACCCCCACCCCATTCCCATCCCAAACGCCTCCCCACGCATGCATCCGCTCCGCTGGTGTGTCCGGGGCCACTGGCTAGGCATGCACACAAGGCCTTACGGATGTTCTCTGTCTATCTCTCCCTTCCTCTCCGGAATCAATAAAAATATATAAAAAATAAGAAGAGGAGGAGGAGGAGGAGGAGGAGATGGAGGAGGAGGAGGAGGAGGAGGAGGAGGAGGAGGAGGAGGAGGAGGAGGAGGAGGAGATGGAGGAGGAGGAGATGGAGGAGGAGGAGGAGGAGGAGGAGATGGAGGAGGAGGAGATGGAGGAGGAGATGGAGGAGGAGATGGAGGAGGAGGAGGAGGAGGAGGAGGAGGAGGAGGAGGAGGAGGAGGAGGAGATGGAGGAAATGGAGGAGGAGGAGAGATGGAGGAGGAGGAGGAGGAGGAGGAGGAGGAGGAGGAGGAGATGGAGGAGGAGATGGAGGAGGAGATGGAGGAGGAGGAGATGGAGGAAATGGAGGAGGAGGAGGAGATGGAGGAGGAGGAGGAGATGGAGGAGGAGGAGGAGGAGGAGGAGGAGGAGGAGGAGGAGATGGAGGAGGAGATGGAGGAGGAGGAGATGGAGGAAATGGAGGAGGAGGAGGAGGAGATGGAGGAGGAGGAGGAGATGGAGGAGGAGATGGAGGAGGAGGAGATGGAGGAAATGGAGGAGGAGGAGGAG
>OX465324.1:4112560-4157560 GCA_949987585.1 Pipistrellus pygmaeus | reverse complement strand
GATGTGCCCTCAGCCACCAAGGTCCATGCCCTTGACCGGGAATCGAACCCGGGACCCTTCAGTCCGCAGGCCGACACTCTATCCACTGGGCCAAACCAGTTAGAGTTCTTTTCTTAATTTATTTTTATTTTAAATATATTTTATTGATTTTTTACAGAAAGAAAGGGAGAGGGATAGAGAGTTCGAAACATCGATGATGAGAGAGAAACACCGATCAGCTGCCTCCTGCACGCCCCCCACTGGGGATGTGCCCTCAGCCACCCAGGTCCATGCCCTTGACCGGGAATCGAACCCGGGACCCCACAGTCCGCAGGCCGACGCTCTATCCACTGAGCCACACCCGTCAGGGCTATAAATTGCATCTTATCTTTATTCCTTGTGTCTTATCTCTGAAGGACAGAAACGAGAACTTTTTATTTATTGAATTATTATTTATTTTAAAAAATATATTTTTAATTGATATTTCACAGAGAGGAAGGGAGAGGGATAGAGAGTTAGAAACATCGATGAGGAGAGAGAAACACCGATCAGCTGCCTCCTGCACGCCCCCCACTGGGGATGTGCCCTCAGCCACCAAGGTCCATGCCCTTGACCGGGAATCGAACCCGGGACCCTTCTGTCCGCAGGCCGGTGCTCTAACCACTGAGCCACACCACCCAGGGCTGGAAGGCAGGGCGGGGGTTGCTTGAGGTGAGAACAGGCTCTGCTGGCCAGGACGGCGCCCACCTGGCAGGCAGACAGATGTGGGGATCAGGCCTCGAATCCCCGTCTTGGATGACACGGAGGTCAGGGAACAGCCCAGCCCAAAGGGATTGTGGGAACTTGATCCGTAATTAACGCCCGTCTCGTTCCTGGAAACCCCAGGGCCAGCCAAAGGCCAGTGTCTTTTTTTTAATTATTATTATTATTATATTTGTACTATAATTTGTACATGGGTGGGGTCCGGCCAGCCCGGCCAGGGGGCGGGGACGTGGGCGGTCGGCCGGCCTGCCTGCCGGTCGGACTCCCGGTCGAGGGGACCCTGTGCCTATGAGCCTTTGATTCTATAGGACGGACACGGGGCGGCCAGATGATTATGCGTTCAGAGATCATCGACATCTGGCCACTCAGTATAGATTGACATAGATAGATAGATAGATAGATAGATAGATAGATAGATAGATAGATAGATAGATAGATATAGACATGGAGATAGATGACAGATAGATGATAGATAGATAGATAGTCTGGATAGATAGATAGATAGATAGATAGATAGATAGATAGATAGATAGATAGATGATAGATAGATAGAGATAGTGTGTGGATAGATAGATAGATAGATAGATAGATAGATAGATAGATACAGTCTGTATAGATAGATATAGATGATAGATAGATAGATAGATAGATAGATAGATATAGTGTATGGATAGATAGATAGGTAGGTAGGTAGATAGATATAGACATGGAGATAGATGATAGATAGATAGATAGATAAATAGATAAATGGATAGATAGACAGATGATAGATAGATTAGAGGCCCGGTGCATGAATGCGTGCATGGCTGGGGTCCGGCTGGCCTGGCCAGGGGGCGGGGACGTGGGCGGTCGGCCGGCCTGCCTGCCGGTCGGACTCCCGGTCGAGGGGACCCTGTGCCTATGAGCCTTTTATCCTACAGGACGGACACGGGGCGGCCGGAGGGTTCTGCGTCCAGAGACCACCCTCCTCTGGCCTCTCGCTGTCGATGGTCCATCCATCGGGAATGTCTCTGTCCAGGAACAGGAAACCCCGCAGACAAAGCGTTTCACACAAACAGAAGGCGTTTCGTTTTTATTATTTTATTTTATTTTATTTTCTATAACGAAAATATCTCCATGCGAACACTGGATGTCTTCGGGTTTCGTTGCCCCGTAAAAAGAACAACGAACGAACAGGCCATTAAAAAAATAAATCGCCGACAAGTGTGGAAAAAAATAAAAATAAAATAAAAATAAAAAAGAGCCAAGACCGGTGTGGCTCAGTGGATAGAGCGTCGGCCTGCGGACTGAAAGGTCCCGGGTTCGATTCCCGGTCAAGGGCATGGACCTTGGTTATGGGTACATCCCCAGTGGGTACATCCCTCTCCCTGCCTCTTTGTAAAAAAAATCAATAAAATATATTTAAAAACAAAAATAAAAACAAAAAAACAATTGTAATTTCGTTTGCCTTGGGCATGGATGGCACAGGCCCAGGAATGGATACGGGGACACACACACACACACACATGCGTACACATGTGTGTGTATTCCCACCCAAGCGTGTATGAGGATGCATGCGTGTGTGTATTCCGTGTGCGTGACAAGCACACGGCTGTTCAGATGGAAGTGTTCTGGGTAATTCACATGCCCTGGGCTGTCTCTGTTTTGAATCTGTCCATGGACGAGTTACTGTTGGCTAACGTTTATTTTTTTAATTTTATAGACTTTTTAAATGTGTTTTTATTGATTTCAGAGAGAGGGAGAGAGAGAGAGAGAGAGAGAAAAACATCCCTGAGGAGAGAGAATCATGGATCGGCTGCCTCCTGCACGCCCCCTACTGGGGATGGAACCCACAACCCGTGGGAATCGAATCCTGACCTCCTGGTTCCGAGGTCAACGCTCAACCCCTGAGCCATGCCTGCTGGATGACGTGCTCCTATTTTTTTTAAAAAAATATATATGTTTATTGATGTCAGAGAGGAAGGGAGAGGGAGAGAGAGAGAGAAACATCCATGAGGAGAGAGAATCATGGACCCGCCGCCTCCTGCACGCCCCCCACTGGGGACGGAGCCTGTAACCCGGGCCTGTGCCCTTGACCGGGAATCGAACCCTGACCTCCTGGTTCAGAGGTCGATGCTCAGCCCCTGAGCCAGGCCGGCCGGGCTGGTTGGCCAGCACTGAGGGAAGGGACGGGAGTCCTGAGGCCGATGCTTGTCTGCGGGGCCGGTGGGGATACTCCTCCTGGGGGAGGCTTGTCTGCGGGGCCGGTGGGGATACTCCTCCTGGGGGAAGCTTGTCTGCGGGGCCGGTGGGGATACTCCTCCTGGGGGAAGCTTGTCTGCGGGGCCGGTGGGGATACTCCTCCTGGGGAAGCTTGTCTGCGGGGCCGATGGGGATACTCCTGGGGGAGGCTTGTCTGCAGGGCCGGTGGGGATACTCCTCCTGGGGTAGGCTTGTCTGCGGGGCCGGTGGGGATACTCCTCCTGGGGGAGGCTTGTCTGCGGGGCCAGTGGCGGGTGGTCGGGTGGTTGGTCGGTCGATCGGGTGGTCGGTCAGGCGGTCGGTTGGACGGTTGGGCGGTCGGTCAGGCGGTCGGTTGGTTGGTCGGTCGGTGGGTCGGTCGGGTGATCGTGTGATCGGTCAGGCGGTCGGTTGGTCGGTCGGTCGGTCGGGTGGTCGGTCAGTCAGGTGGTCGGTTGGTCGGTCAGGCGGTCGGTTGGTCGGTTGGTCGGTCGGTCGGTCGGGTGGTCGGTTGGTCGGTTGGGTGGTTTGTCGGTCGGGTGGTCGGTCGGGTGGTTGGTCGGTTGGTCAGTCGGGTGGTCGGTCGGTCAGGCGGTCGGTCGGTCAGTCAGGCAGTAGGTTGGTTGGGCGGTCAGGCAGTCTGGTGGTCGGTCGGTTGGTCAGTCGGGTGGTCGGTTGGTCGGTCGGTCGGTCAGTCGGTCGGGCAGTCTGGTGGTCGGTCGGTCGGTCGGTCGGTCGGGCGGTCGGTCTGGGGGCTGCCTCAGGCGAAGGGCGGCAGGCCGAAGAGCTGGGGCTGGAAGTCCTGCAGCGAGGCCAGCACCAGCGTGGCCCTGGCCGTCAGCTCCGGCCGCAGGTGCCCGTCGGGCACCATCACCACCTGCATGCCGGCCGCCAGCGCCGCCTCCACCCCGTTGGGGGCGTCTTCGAAGACCAGGCACTGCGGGCGGGAGAGCGGGGGGGGGGGGTTGAAGCCGGGTGCCCCGTGGGCGGGCGGGCGGGCGGGCGGGTGGATGGACGGATGGACGGATGGATGGTTGGATGGACAGACAGATGGATGAATGGATGGATGGATGGATGGATGGATGGACAGACGGACAAACATAAGGATGGATGTATGGATGGACAGATGGATGGATGGACATATGGATGGATGGACGGATGGATGGACAGACATATGGATGGATGGACGGATGGATGGACAGACATATGGATGGATGGAAGGATAGACAGATGGATGGGTGGATGGATGGATGGACATATGGATGGATGGGTGGATGGAAGAATGCATGGATGGATGGATGGACAGACATGGATGGATGGAAGGATGGATGGATGGATGGATGGACGGACATATGGATGGATGGGTGGATGGATGGATGGATGCATGGATGGATGGATGGACGGACGGACGGACGGACGGACGGATGGATGGATGGACGGACATATGGATGGATGGAAGGATGGATGGAAGGATGGACAGATGGATGGGTGGATGGATGGATGGACATATGGATGGATGGGTGGATGGAAGGATGCATGGATGGATGGATGGATGGATGGATGGATGGATGAATGGATGGACAGACATATGGATGGATGGAAGGATGATGGATGGATGGATGGACGGACGGACGGACATATGGATGGATGGGTGGATGGATGGATGCATGGATGGATGGATGGATGGATGGACGGGTGGATGGATGGATGATGGATGGATGGATGGATGGATGGACAGACGGATGGATGGATGGATGGATGGATGGATGGACAGATGGATGGACAGGCATATGGATGGATGGACGGATGGATGGACAGACATATGGATGGATGGAAGGATGGACAGATGGATGGTGGATGGATGGATGGACATATGGATGGATGGGTGGATGAAGGATGCATGGATGGATGGATGGACGGACGGACATATGGATGGATGGATGATGGATGGATGGATGGATGGATGGACAGACGGATGGATGGATGGATGGACAGATGGATGGACAGACGAACAGACGTCACCGGGGGACAGAGAGAGGCTGTGGCTCAAGGGCACTGGAGGGGACAGACGCCCACAATCCCCTGTGGGAAATGGGGGGAGGGAAGGGGAGGGCTGTGGTTTGAGGGGGGCTCTTTGGGAAATGGGGGGAGGGGCAGGGGGGGCTGTGGTTTGAGGGGGGCTCTATGGGAAATGGGGGGAGGGCAGGGGACCCAGCCTGGCAGCCGCCCTGCTCACCCCAATGGGATGAATTAGACCAGGACCCCTGTCCCCCCCATGAACCCCTTCTGCCCACCGCTATGCACCCCCACAGCCCGCTCCCTGCACCATACCCCCTGTACCGCGTGCACCCCTCCCCCACCCCCCGTGCACCACACCCCCAGCCCCCGTGCACCCCCCTCCCCTCGTGCACCCCTTCCCACCTCTGCTCCCCATGCACCCCCTCCCCCCGCCCCCATGAACCCTCTCGTCCCTCCATGCACCCCTTCTGCCCACCCCTATGCACCCCCCCCACCATGTGCACCACACCCCCTGTGTACCGCGTGCACCCCCTCCCCCGCCTCCCATGCACCCCCTCCCCTCGTGCACCCCTTCCCCCCCTCTGCTCCCCATGCACCCCCTCTTCCCCCCCTGCACCCCCTCTCCCGCCCCCCATGCACCCCCTCCGCCCTCCCCCATGCACCCCCTTTTCCCCCGTGCACCCCCTCCCTCGTGCTCCTCTTCCCCTCTCTGCTCCCCATGCACCCCTCTCCCGCCCCCCGTGCACCCCCGCCCCCATGCACCCCCTCTTCCCCCCCCCCCCGCCCCCCCAAACCGCACCTGCTCCGGGGGCGCCGGCGGCGAGAAGCGGCGGGCGCAGGCCAGGAAGATGTCGGGGTGCGGCTTGCCGCTGCGCACGGCCGGGTCGTCGCCCAGCACCACGTGGTCGAAGAGCCGGAAGAGGCCGCCGTGCGCCTGCGTCTTGGCCCGGAAGGACGCCTGCCCCGAGCTGGTGGCCACGGCCATGGGCACGCCGTGCTGGCGCAGGTGGAGCACCAGCCGCTCCGCCCCTGGGGGGGGGGGAGGGGGATCCGTGAGGACCAGGGGGGGCCAGGGGGGGTCAGGGGGGTCAGGAGGGAAGAGGAGGAGGAGGAGGAGGAGGAGGAGGAGGAGGAGGAGTTGGAGGAGGAGAGAGCAGGAGGAGGAGGAGGAGGAAATGGAGGAGGAGGAGGAGGAGGAGGAGATGGAGGAGGAGAAGGAGATGGAGGAGGAGGAAGAGGAGGAGGAGGAGGAGGAGGAGGAGGAGGAGGAGGAGGAGGAGGAGGAGGAGGAGGAGATGGAGGAGGAGAAGGAGGAGGAGGAGGAGGAGGAGGAGGAGGAGGAGGAGGAGGAGATGGAGGAGGAGGAGGAGGAGGAGGAGGAGGAGGAGGAGGAAATGGAGGAGGAGGAGGAGGAGGAGGAGATGGAGGAGGAGAAGGAGATGGAGGAGGAGGAAGAGGAGGAGGAGGAGGAGGAGGAGGAGGAGGAGGAGGAGGAGGAGGAGGAGGAGGAGATGGAGGAGGAGGAGGAGGAGGAGGAGGAGGAGGAGGAGGAGGAGGAGGAGGACCTAAGGGGACCCCCCTCTTCGGGCCCCACCGTGTAGGCCTGTCGAACCCCGATCCCTCTCCTACGGTCCCACATCTCTCTGTGGCTTTGTCTTTTCGCCCCATCCGCCTTACACCCAAGTGCGTTGTTTAAAAGTCTGATGAATTGTGAGTTTGCGAGTACGTCTTGGCCACGGGCATCTGTCTGGATCCCGATGTGATCAGAGGGTACGCAGGCTGTATGGTTTCAGTGCTTTTACTATATATGTACCATGTTTCCCCGAAAACAAGACCTCCTCCGAAAATAAGACCTAGCACATGGAAAAATAAGACATCCCCTGAAAATAAGACCTGGCGCAACTTTGGGAGAAAAAATTAATATAAGACATTGTCTTATTTTCAGGGAAACAGGGTATATATATATATATATATTTTTTTTTTTTAAATATATTTTATTGAGCCAAACCGGTTTGGCTCAGTCGGCCTCTGGACCGAATGGTCCCAGGTTCGATTCCGGTCAAGGGCATGGACCTCGGTTGCTGGCACATCCCCAGTAGGGGGTGTGCAAGAGGCAGCCGTTGGATGTTTCTCTCTCATCGACGTTTCTAACTCTCTATTCCTCCATTTCCTCTCTGTAAAAAAATCAATAAAATATATTAAAAAAAGAAGAAGAGAAAAAGAAAAGAATTGCTAGCCCTAGCTGGTGTGGCTCAGTGGATAGAGCATTGGCCTGCGGACGGAAGGGTCCGGGTTCGATTCCGGTCAAGGGCATGGACCTCGGTGGCGGGCACATCCCCAGTGGGGGGCGTGCAGGAGGCAGCTGGTCGATGATTCTCTCTCATCAGTGTTTCTAACTCTCTTTCTCTCTATAAAAAAAAATCAATAAAAAATATATATATTTTAAAAAAGAACCATTGATGAGAGAAAAACATCCACCAGCCGCCTCCTGCACGCCCCCCACTGGGGATGTGCCCTCAGCCACCGAGGTCCATGCCCTTGACCGGGAATCGAACCCGGGACCCTTCGGTCTGCAGGCGGATGCTCCATCCACTGAGCAACAATAGTGAGGGCTATTTTATTGATTTCTTACTGAGAAGAAGGTAGAGCGATAGAGAGCCAGAAACATCGATGAGAGAGAAACATCGACCAGCTGCCTCTTGCACAATCCCCCACTGGGGATGTGCCCGTCACCAAGGTCCATGCCCTTGACCGGGAATCGAACCCGGGACTTTTCAGTCCGCAGGCCGACGCTCTATCCACTGAGCCACACCGGTGTTGGCTATGATTTCCGTGCTTTTAAAGCGTCTCAGCGCGGCTCCCTGGCCTGAAGGCCTCTGACTGCGTCCTGTCCCAGGAGTGCGAGAGGATCATTTGTATTCGGCTGCTGGCGGGCATTTCCCGGCACACACGTGTCGATTCAGATCGGCTCCCTACGCCTGCGAGAAACCTGCCTTACATATAAATACCGAGGTTTGAAAAAATAAAGAGGATTGAGCCCTGGCCGGTGTGGCTCAGTGGATAGAGCGTGGGCCTGCGGACGGAAGGGTCCGGGGTTTGATTGCGGCCACGGGTACATTGCCAGTAGGGGGCGGGCAGGAGGCAGCCGATCCATGATTTTTCTCTCATCGCGGATGTTTCTGTCTTTCTCTCTCTCCTCTTCCTTCCTCTCTGAAAGGAATTAAAAATATATTTAAAACATACATAAAAGGGTGGAGAGTGTGATGTGACCTAACTACTAAATCAAGGACAGATAAGAAAGCCTATTTTTTTAAAAAAAAATATATATATACACAGCCGAAACCGGTTTGGCTCAGTGGATAGAGCGACGGCCTGCAGACGGAAGGGTCCCGGGTTCGATTCCGGTTAGGGGTATGTACGTTGGTTACGGGCACATCCCCAGTGGGGGGCGTGCAGGAGGCAGCTGATCGATGTTTCTCTCTCATCCATGTTTCTAGCTCTCTATCTCTCTCCCTTCCTCTCTGTAAAAAAAAAATCAATAAAACAGTGAAAATAAACTCACTATTGAAAAAAAAAATAATAAAATAAATAAAAATATATATACTTATTTTATTGCTTTCAGAGAGGAAGGGAGAAGGACATATTGAAACATCCATGATGAGCAGAAACCGGTTTGGCTCAGTGGATAGAGCATCAGCCTGCGGTCTGAAAGGTTCCGGGTTCGATTCCCAGCCAAGGGCATGGACCTTGGTGGCGGGCACATCCCCAGGTGGGGGGTGTGCAGGAGGCAGCGGATGGATGATTCTCTCTCATCGATGTTTCTAACGCACTAACCCTCTCTCTTTCTCTCTGTAAAAAATCAATAAAATTTAAAAAAATTATTTAAAAAAAAGAAAGAAACATCCATCATGAGAATCATGGGCCAGCTGCCACCTCCTGCACGCCCCCTACTGGGGATGGAACCCGCAACCCGGGCCTGTGCCCTTGACCGGGAATCGAACCCGGGACCCTTCAGTCTGCAGGCTGATGCACTACCCACTGAGCCACACCAGCCAGGGCCAGGGGTAGCCTATCAAAGAGAGATGAGTGAACTTTAGGATAATGAAGGACTGTCATCCATCAGACGGAACATTTCATACATGGCAAGCAGGCCGATTCCACAAGACGGGGCCCGTGCAAACATGCATACATCACGCCACTGAGGGTGGAAACACACACACACACACACACACACACACACACACGGCAAAACCTAGCTACCCTGTGTCCCCGAAAATAAGACAGTGTCTTCTATTCATGTTTTGCTCCCAAAGAGGCGCTAGGTCCTATGTTCAGGGGATGTGTCTTATTTTTTCCATGAAGAAGAATACGGTGCACACACGTATGGTTCCATGAACATAAAGGACATGGATTCCCTGCAGACGGTATGGCAGGACGGTCGTTGTCCGCACACACACACCAGGCACACACGGTGAATCCTACAGGATCAAGAATGTACTCATTGCCAAAACCGGTTTGGCTCAATGGATAGAGCATCGGCTTGGGTACTGAGAGGTCCCGGGTTCGATTCCGGTCAAGGGCCTGTACCTTGGTTGCGGGCACATCCCCAATAAGGGGCGTGCAAGAGGCAGCTGATCAATGACTCTCTGTCATCGATGTTTCTGGCTCTCTATCTCTCTCCCTTCCTCTCTGTACAAAATCAATAAAATATATTTAAGAAAAAAAAAAAAAAAAAAGAATGGACTCATGGATTCCATGACCATCGTGTCATCATAACAATCCAATTCTGGAACCTCATCCTCACCATCCCATTCCTGGATTTCCCGGTGAATGTCTTGTGGCCCCGTTTCTCTCAGAATCAGTGGACCCGATCTCTCATGGTTAGTCTGGGGATGTGGGGGGGGCCTTATTTTCGGGGGGTGCCTTCTATTTCACTCAGAAGGAGACCTGTACGTAGGTCTTATATTCGGAGGATGTCTGATTTTCGGGGGAACACGGCAGCAAGACTGAACGGAAGCACACACAGACACGGGTTTTGAGATTCCGACCTCTGGCTCACGATTAGACAAGGAAGCACAAAAACAGGGCCGACTTCAAAAACAGCCTTCAGGCCTCTGATCTGAATCCACATTTGTCTGTACGGAGACCTGCCCCACAGCAGCCGAATACAGATTACCCTCAGGCCCCCATGGGACGGTCCAGGAGACGCACACGGAATCCTTCAGGCAGGGGGCCGTGCTGAGACGCTTTAAAAGCTCAGGAATCATAGCCGAAACCGGTGTGGCTCAGTGGACAGAGCGTCGGCCTGCGGACTGAAAGGTCCCGGGTTCGATTCCCGGTCAAGGGCATGTGCCTTGGTGGCGGGCACATCCCCGGTATGGGGTGTGCAAGAGGCAGCGGATGGATGCTTCTCTCTCATCGATGTTTCTAACTCTCTGTCCCTCTCCCTTCCTCTCTGCAAAAACTCAATAAAATAGATTTTTTTTTTTAAATGGGAATCATACAACATGGGTACCCGATCAGAACAGAATTAAGAAGGACACACATGAGAGAGAGGAATCTGGAAATTCACAAATCATCGGGTTTTAAACAACACACTTGGGTTTAAGGCGGTGGTGGGGGGGAAGATGGAGCCGCAAGGGGACATGGGACTTTTCGGGAGGGATCAGAGCTGGATGAGGTCAAAAGGGTGGGGCCCCTAGCAAGAGATTAGTGCCCTGTGAGAGGTGGACCCAGCAGAGCTGTCTCTATCCATGACAATCAGGCGATTGGCTCAGGAGGGACCCGCCCCCACATGACAATCAGAGGCCGTTCCCCTGGTGATTGGCTCAGGAGGGACCCGCCCCCACATGACAATCAGGGGCTATTCCCCTGGTGATTGGCTCAGGAGGGAACCACCCCCCCACATGACAATCAGGGGCTGTTCCCCTGGTGATTGGCTCAGCAGGGACCCGCCCCCACAAGACAATCAGGGGCCATTCCCCTGGTGATTGGCTCAGGAGGGACCTGCCCCCACATGACAATCAGGGGCCATTCCCCTGGTGATTGGCTCAGGAGGGACCCGCCCCCCACCTAACAATCAGGGGCTGTTCCCCTGGTGATTGGCTCAGGAGGGGACACACCCCCCCCCACATGACAATCAGGGGCCGTTCCCCTGGTGATTGGCTCAGGAGGGACCCGCCCCCCAGCTGACAATCAGGGGCCGTTCCCCTGGTGATTGGCTCAGGAGGGACCCAGCCCCCCCCTGACAATCAGAGTCCGTTTCCCTGGTGATTGGCTCAGGAGGGACCTGCCCCCACATGACAATCAGGGGCCGTTCCCCTGGTGATTGGCTCAGGAGGGACCCGCCCCCCACATGACAATCAGGGGCCGTTCCCCTGGTGATTGGCTCAGGAGGGACCCGCCCCCCCACATGACAATCAGGGGCCGTTCCCCTGGTGATTGGCTCAGGAGGGACCCGCCCCCACATGACAGTCAGGGGCCGTTCCCCTGGTGATTGGCTCAGGAGGGACCCGCCCCCCACATGACAATCAGGGGCCGTTCCCCTGGTGATTGGCTCAGGAGGGACCCGCCCCCACATGACAATCAGGGCCCGTTCCCCTGGTGATTGGAGACACACCCCTCGGTGACTGGCCCAGGCAGACAAGGCTCCGGTGACCAGCTCAGGGGGGACCCGCCCCGGTGACCAGCTCAGGGGGGACCCGCCCCCCCACATGACAATCAGGGGCCGTTCCCCTGGTTATTGGCTCAGGAAGGACCCGCCCCCACATGACAATCAGGGGCCGTTCCCCTGGGTTATTGGCTCAGGAGGGACCCGCCCCCACATGACAATCAGGGGCCGTTACCCTGCTGATTGGCTCAGGAGGGACCCCGCCCCCACATGACAATCAGGGGCCGTTACCCTGGTGATTGGCTCAGGAGGGACCCGCCCCCCAGCTGACAATCAGGGGCCGTTCCCCTGGTGATTGGCTCAGGAGGGATCCGCCCCCCACATGACAATCAGGGGCCCGTTCCCCTGGTGATTGGCTCAGGAGGGACCCGCCCCCCACATGACAATCAGGGGCCGTTCCCCTGGTTATTGGCTCAGGAGGGACCCGCCCCCACATGACAATCAGGGGCCGTTACCCCTGCTGATTGGCTCAGGAGGGACCCCGCCCCCACATGACAATCAGGGGGCCGTTACCCTGGTGATTGGCTCAGGAGGGACCCGCCCCCCAGCTGACAATCAGGGGCTGTTCCCCTGGTGATTGGCTCAGCAGGGACCCGCCCCCCACATGACAATCAAGGGCGTTCCCCTGGTGATTGGCTCAGGAGGGACCTATCCCCACATGACAATCAGAGGCTGTTTCCTCTGGTGATTGGCTCAGGAGGGACCCGCCCCCCACATGACAATCAGGGGCCATTCCCCTGGTGATTGGCTCAGGAGGGACCCGCCCCCACATGACAATCAGGGCCCGTTCCCCTGGTGATTGGAGACACACCCTCGGTGACTGGCCCAGGCGGACAAGGCCCCCGGTGACCAGCTCAGGGGGGGACCCCGCCCCGGTGACCAGCTCAGGGGGACCCGCCCCGGCCCTCATCACCTGGCACGGCTCCCCTGGCCCCGGGCCACCGTGCCTCCTGGGTAATTTCCTGAAAGCCTGCACGGGCCCAGCGCTCGCCTTCCAAGCCGGGGGAATGAATGGTGTGGCCTTAATGACACACCCTCTCCTCCCTCCGCCTTCCTGGGGAATGAGGTCACGGTGACCTCCGCCCGGGGCGTCCTGGCCGGACGGTGCCTCCCGGAAGGCAGGAGGCGCCCCGCCAGCCCGGCCAGGGGGCGGGGGACGTGGGCGGCCGGCCGGCCTGCCTGCCGGTCGGACTCCCGGTCGGGGGGACCCTGTGCCTCTGAGCCTTTTATCCTACAGGACGGACACGGGGCGGCCGGGTTATTATCTGTTCAGAGATCATCATCATCTAGCCACTCAGTGTGTGTGTGTGTGTGTGTGTGTGTGTGTGAGTATATATTTGTGTGTGTGTGTATATTTGTGTGTGTGTGTGTGTGTGTGTGTATATACATATACATATTGCCCCAAAAGGCATACGCACTAGAATAGTCATAAAGTTAGTGTTTATTGAAATACAATTCATTTTGAAGATTGAGCTATCAGCTGTTACATTGGGTAATTGATTTTGGGGGGAATATATATGTGTGTGTGTGTGTGTATATTATATATATAGTGAGTGTGTATATATATTTGTGTGTGTGTGTGTGTGTGTGTGTGTGTGTGTGTGTATATATATATATATATATATATAGTGTGTGTATGTGTATATATATGTGTGTGTATATATGTGTGTGTGTATATATATATATATAGTGTGTGTATATATATTTGTGTGTGTGTGTGTATATATATAGTGTGTGTACATATTTGTGTGTGTGTGTGTATATATATATATAGTGTGTGTATATATATTTGTGTGTGTGTGTGTGTATATATATAGTGTGTGTATATATATTTGTGTGTGTGTTTGTGTATATATATATAGTGTGTGTATATATATTTGTGTGTGTGTGTGTATATATATATATAGTGTGTGTATATATATTTGTGTGTGTGTGTGTGTGTGTGTGTATATATATATATAGTGTGTGTGTATATAACAATATATTTGTGTGTGTGTGTATATACATATAGTGTGTATATATATTTGTGTGTGTGTGTGTGTGTGTGTATATATATGTATTTTGCCCCAAAAGGCATACACCCTAGAATAATCATAAAGGCAGTGTGTTTATTAAAATACGATTCATTTTCAAAGTTGAGCTGTCAGCTGTTACACTGCCTATTCCATTTTTTGGGGAATATATATATATATATATATACACACACACATACAGACACACACACATATATATCTGCACACACACACACACATACGACATCACACGACCCAATCATGACTGTGCCCGCAGCCGTGCAGTTTGCAGCCCACAACGGCCGCTCCCACTGCACCTTTTCCCTCCCCCCCACCCTCCGCCGCCAGACCCGGCAGAGCCCCAGCTCACACCTCCTCTCCTGCGAGAATCCCCCCATCAGCATTCCGTTCCTGAGCGTCTGCCCTGGCCTTGTCACCGGAATGTCCCTGACCCCCTCTCTCCCCCTTTCAGCGGGCCGCTCTGATCCATCGCCTGCTAACAAGCCCCAGAGGGCCTCCATCTGTCCACGTCTGTCCACGGCTTCTCGGGGAAAACAAGCAGAGAGAGAGAGAGAGAGAGAGAGAGAGAGAGAGAGAGAGAGAGAGAGGGGCGGGGGGGCTCGGCAGGCAGGCAGGCACACCAGGCTGGCGTTCTGCCTTCCCCGTTTCAATAATTAAGCTTCCCGTCATCTTTAATAATTAAGCGTCTCTGGGGAGACCCTGCTGCTTGTTGATGATCCATTTGCCAGGGTCCGGTCAGCATGGCCCAGTGGTTGAGCGTTGACCCATGAATCCAGGGAGGTCAGGGTTCGATTGTGTGGCAAGACGGATCCCCAGGTCAGGGGGGGGGGGGTTTGAGGGGGCAGCTGGTCCATGATTCTCTCTCCTCGTGGATGTTTCTAACTCTCTCTCCCTCTCCCTTTCTCTATAGAAATCACTAAAAAAAAAAAAGTCAATGAACAATTATTAAAATAAAAAATAACCATCAGCCCCCTTAGCTAGTTTGATTCAGTGGACAGAGAGCATAGGCCTGTGTGGGCCTAAGGGGGTCCTGGGTTCGATTCCCGGTCAAGGGCATGGACCTTGGTGGCGGGCACATCCCCGGGGTAAGGGGGTGTGCAAGAGGCAGCTGATCGATGATTCTCTCTCATCGATGTTTCTATCTCTCTATCCTTCTTCCTTTCTGTAAAAAAAAAAATCAATAAAATATATATTTTTAAAAAAATAAAATGAAATAACAATCAGCCTTAGCTGGTGTGGCTCAGTGGATAGAGCGTCGGCCTGCGGACTTGAAGGGTCCCGGGTTCGATTCCCGGTCAAGGGGACAGGCCCGGGTTGCGGGCTCCATCCCCAGTCGGGGGGCGTGCAGGAGGCAGCCGATCCGTGATTCTCTCTCCTCCTTCATGGAGGTCTCTCTCTCTCTCTCTCTCTCTCTCTCTCCCTCTCCCTTCCTCTCTGAAATCGATAAAAACGTAGTTTAAATAAAAAAAAAGAAAGGAAATAAAATTTTGCTCACGTCTGAGTTACTGCCGGAGCATGAATAATTCCACCGCGTTTGATTTTTTGGAAGGAAAAGGCCAAATCGTCTTCTTGATACGAATGAAGGTCACCGCTGTATAATATAGGACACAAACGAAATTCAAATCTATCTTACTCCTTTAACAAATATGTTTGTATTGATGTCAGAGAGGAAGGGAGAGGGAGACAGAGAGAGAGAGAGAATCACAGACAGGCTGCCTCCTGCACGCCCCCTACTGGGGATGGAGCCTGCAACTGGGCATGTGTCCTTGACCGGGAATCGAACCCGTGACCTCCTGGTTCCTAGGTAGACGCTCAACCACGGGGCCATGCAGGCCAGGCAGCAATGCATAGCAAGTTAAGAGGTCCTTCCAACAGCAAGATGGAAGTATCATCCTATATAATAAAAGCCTGTTTGGCTAAGTGTCCGACCGCCCGTTCGACCGGTCGCTATGACGTGCACTGACCACCAGGGGTCAGATGCTCTGACTGGCAGGCTAGCTTGCTGCTGGGGTGTGGCCGGTTGAATGGGACTGAGCGAGACGGGCCGGACAAGCCCTGGAGCCCTCCCTCGACCCCTCCCTGGCTGGCCAACCTCCCCCAGTCCCTCCCCGGCCCCGATCGTGCCCCGGTGGGGTCCCTCGGCCTGGCCTGCACCCTCTCACACCCCAGGACCCCCCGGGGCATGTCTGCAGGCCAGGCCGAGGGACCCCACGGTGCACGAATCCATGCACGGGGGCTCTACTCCTATATAATAAAAGGCTAACATGCTGAGTGTCCGACCGTCCGTTCGACCGGTCGCTATGACGCGCACTGACCACCAGGGGGTCACGAATCCATACACCGGGCCTCTAGTCCTACATAATAAAAGGCTAACATGCTGAGTGTCCGACTGTCTGTTCGACCGGTTGCTATAATGTGCACTGACCACCAGGGGGCAGACGTTCGTACTGGTAGGCTAGCTTGCTACTGGGGTCTGGCTGACCAATCGGTACTCAGCAAGATGGGCCAGACACACCCTGTACCCTCCTGCGGTTGCTCCCCAGCTGGCCAACCTCCCCCAGTCCCTCCCCGGCCCCGATCGTGCCCCGGTGGGGTCCCTGGGCCTGGCCTGCGCCCTCTCACATCCCAGGACCCCCCAGGGCATGTCTGCAGGCCAGGCCGAGGAACCCCACGGTGCACAAATCCATGCACCGGGCCTCTAGTCCTATATCATAAAAGGCTAATATGCGGAGTGTCCGGCCGTCCGTTCGACCGGGCCTCTAGTCCTATATGATAAAAGGCTAATATGCTGAGTGTCCGACCGTCCGTTCGACCGGTCGCTATGACATGCGCTGACCACCAGGGGGTGCACAAATCCACACACCGGGCCTCTGGTCCTATATCATGACAGGCTAATATGCTGAGTGTCCGACCGTCTGTTCGACCGGGCCTCTAGCAGTTCTGTTTTATAAAGGGCTGATATGCACAGTGTCCGACCGTCCATTCGACTGGGCCTCTAGCAGTTCTGTTTTATAAAGGGCTAATATGCACAGTGACCGACCGTCCGTTTGACCGGGCCTCTAGCAGTTCTGTTTTATAAAGGGCTAATATGCTGAGCGTCTGACCGTCCGTTCGACCGGTCACTATGACCCGCACTGACCACCAGGGGGTCATGCATCCACACACTGGGCATCTAGCCTTATATCATGACAGGCTAATATGCTGAGTGTCCGACCGTCCGTTCGACCGAGCCTCTAGCAGTTCTGTTTTATAAAGGGCGAATATGTACAGTGTCCGACCGTCCGTTCGACCGGGCCTCTAGTTCTATATAATAAAAGGCCAATATGCACAGTGTCCGACCGTCTGTTCGACCGACCACTAGGACACGCGCTGACCACCAGGGGGTCATGCATCCACACACCGGGGCTCCAGTCTTATATCATAAAAGGCTAATATGCTGAGTGTCCGACCGTCCGTTCGACCGGGCCTCTAGCAGTTCTGTTTTATAAAGGGCTAATATGCAGTGTCCGACTGTCCGTTCGACCGGCCACTAGAACATGCGCTGACCACCAGGGGGTCATGCATCCACACACCGGGGCTCTAGTCCTATATCATGAAAGGCTAATATGCTGAGCGTCCGACCGTCCGTTCGACCGGGCCTCTAACAGTTCTGTTTTATAAAGGGCTAATATGCACAGTGTCCGACTGTCCGTTCGTCCGGCCACTAGGACACGCGCTGACCACCAGGGGGTCATGCATCCACACACCGGGGCTCTAGTCTTATATCATGAAAGGCTAATATGCTGAGCGTCCGACCGTCCGTTCGACCGGGCCTCTAGCAGTTCTGTTTTATAAAGGGCTAATATGCTGAGCGTCCGACCGTCCGTTCGACCGGCCGCTCTGACGCGCGCCGACCACCAGGGGGTCATGCATCCACACACCGGGGCTCTAGCCCTATATCATGAAAGGCCAATATGCTGAGTGTCCGACCGTCCGTTCGACCGGGCCTCTAGCAGTTCTGTTTTATAAAGGGCTAATATGCACAGTGTCCGACCGTCCGTTTGACCGGGCCTCTAGCAGTTCTGTTTTATAAAGGACTAATATGCACAGTGTCCGACCGTCTGTTGGACTGGCCAGTAGGACACGCGCTGACCACCAGGGGGTCACGCATCCACACACCGGGCCTCTAGTCCTATATCATAAAAGGCTAATATGCTGAGTGTCTGACCGTCCGTTCGACCGGGCCTCTAGTCCTATATTATAAAAGGCCAATATGCAAAGTGTCCGACCGTCTGTTCGACCGGTCACTATGACGCGCACTGACCACCAGGGGGTCATGCATCCACACACCGGGCCTCTGGTCCTATATCATGAAAGGCTAATATGCTGAGCGTCCGACCGTCCGTTCGACCGGACCTCTACTCCTATATAAAAGGCCAATATGCTGTGTCCGACCGTCCGTTCGACCGGTCGCTATGACGCGCGCTGACCACCAGGGGGTGCACACATCCACACACCAGGCCTCTAGTCCTATATCATGACAGGCTAATATGCTGAGTGTCCGACCGTCCGTTCGACCGGGCCTCTAGTCCTATATCATAAAAGGCTAATATGCTAAGTGTCCGACCGTCCATTCGACCGGGCCTCTAGCAGTTCTGTTTTATAAAGGGCTGATATGCACAGTGTCCGACCGTCCGTTCGACCGGCCGCTCTGACGCGCGCCGACCACCAGGGGGCGGGGGTGGGGGGAGTTTTGCCACGCAGCCACGCACCTGGCATGAGGCCGGCGGAGGGGAAGCGCGCCTGCAGCATGGCCTGGCTCTCCCGCACCAGGGCCTCGCCGGTGGTGGGCAGCGCGAGCTCCTCGACGATGATCCGGGCGGCTTCCGGGGCCGTCTTGCCCATCACCAGGGCCTTGACGTCCCAGCTGTAGGCCTTCCCGTAGCGGCCGCAGATCTCGCCGAACACCTCCGAGTACAGCCGCTCCGTGTCTGCGGGGGGGAGACGGGGAGAGACGGGGACGGCTCAATGGTTAGAGCGTCGGCCTACGGACTGCAGGGTCCCATTTTCTTTTTTTTTTTAATAATATATTTCATTGGTTTTTTACAGAGAGGAAGGGAGAGGGACAGAGAGCTAGAAATGTCGATGAGAGAGAAACATCGACCAGCCACCTCTTGCACGCCCCCTATCGGGGATGTGCCCGCAACCAACATACATGCCCTTGACCGGAATCGAACCTGGGACCCTTCAGTCCCCAAGCCGACACTTTATCCATTGAGCTAAACCGGTTTCGGCTACTTTTATTTTTTTTAATATATTTTATTCATGGTTTTTTTTTTTTTTAAATATATTTTAAAAATATATCTCCTACTGGGGATGTGCCCGCAACCAACGTACATGCCCTTGACCGGAATCGAACCCGGGACCTTTCAGTCCTCAGCCGACACTCTATCCATATATATATTTTTTTAAAAGTTAGGTACACGCCGAAGCCGGTTTGACTCAGTGGATAGAGCGTCGGCCTGCAGACTGAAAGGTCCCGGGTTCGATTCCCCGGTCAAGGGCATGGGCCTTGGTGGCGGGCACATCCCCAGTGTGAGGTGTGCAGGAGGCGGCTGGTTGATGTTTCTCTCTCATTGACGTTTCTGGCTCTCTATCTCTCTCCCTTCCTCTCTGTAAAAAAATCAATAAAATATATATTTTTTTTAAAAAAAATCAATAAAATATATATATTTTTCAAAAACTTAGGTACAGGTCTCAGGTCTGTAACCACACGCATGACCAGAAAGAGGAAATAAAAGTGGACACGGGATAACATGCGTTTCAAAACCTCATGCGTGCTCCGTGAGGCGGATGAAAAAGGAGATACGTATTAACCGATCCACCTACAGGCTAAGAGGCACCCATGTCCCATGCAGTTCAGAAGCAGCGTGGGGGCCCCTCGGGGTACGGGTCGGGGTGGGAGGGGGTGAACGGGGGCGGGAGGACAGGGGCAAGCCAGCTGGCGCCTCCAAAATTATAACCTGCCCAGCAGCCGGCCTGGCTCCGAGGCTGAGTGTCAGCCTAGGAACCAGGAGGTCAGGGTTCGATTCCCGGTCAAGGGCACAGGCCCCGGGTGGTGGGCTCCATCCCCCAGCGGGGGGCGTGCAAGAGGCAGCCGGTCCATGGTGCTCTCTCCTCATGAATGTGTGTCTCTCTCTCTCTCTTCCTCTCTGAAATCCATAAAAACATATTTGATTTAAAAGTCAGCATGGGCCTAGCCGGTGTGGCTCAGTGGATAGAGCGGTCGGCCTGCGGACTGAGGGTCCCTGGGTTTGATTCGGGTCAAGGGCATGGACCTTGGTGGCGGGCACATCCCCGGTTGGGGGGCGTGCAGGAGGCAGCTGATGGATGGTTCTCTGTCATCAATGTTTCTAGCTCTCTATCCCTCTCTCTTCCTCTCTGTGAAAAATCAATAAAATATATTAAAAAATAAGTAAATAAAATAAAATAAATATAAGTTAGCATGGTCCTAGTTGGTGTGGCTCAGTGGATAGAGCGTTAGCCTGCAGACTGAAGGGTCCCGGGTTCGATTCCGGGTCAAGGGCATGGACCTTGGTTGTGGGCACATCGCCAGTGGGGGGCGTGCAGGAGGCAGCGGGTGGATGTTTCTCTCTCATCATCGATGTTTCTAGCTCTCTATCCCTCTCCCTTCCTCTCTGTGGAAAATCAATAAAATATATATTATATATATTTTTTAAAAAATTGGATCCAGGTTGTCAACTCTTCGCCAGGCCGCACGGAACAGACTGGTGGGGACTCTTGGGCCGGACGGGGACCCAGGGCGGGGACCCAGGGCGGGGATCCAGGCCGTGGGTGGGGGCGGGTATCTCCCCATCGGACGCCACCCCGGCCGGTGCCATGTCCACCCCGGGGGCAGAGTCTGAGTCCTCCCTCCCCGCCCACATGGGTCGCCCGCAGGCGCTGGAGGCAGTGTCCCGGCTCCCGGTGCCTGTAATTACTGGGGAGTGGGGCCCCGAGGGCTGACGTAAGGGGAGCAGAGGTGTCGGGGCTGTGGGGTGACAGTCTGACCCCGTGCAGGACGGGACTGGACTGGACAGGGACACGGTGCAGCTCGGGGCCGGGAAGGACCCGCAGGTAGGTGGGTGGCCAGGGGGCAGCTGGGCCTGTGTGGGTGCCGGGCTGGTGATGGGGTCCTGGGGGTCCAGGGTGGAGGCACAGGGAGGGTCTGCAGGTGTGTGGACGGAAGGCAGCTACAGGGCCTGCCGGGCGCCCTGTGATCCTGGGAGTCAATGGGGTGAAACCAGCCGAAACCGGTGTGGCTCAGTGGGCAGAGCGCCGGCCTGCGGACGGGAGGGTCCCGGGTTCGATTCCCGGTCAAGGGCATGGACCTTGGTGGCTGAGGGCACATCCCCAGTGGGGGGGGCGTGCGGGGGGCAGCAGATGGATGTTTCTCTCTCATCTATGTTTCTGACCCTCTCTCTCTCTCCCTTCCTCTCTGTAAAAAAAATCAACAAAATATATATATATATATTTTTTTTTTTAATTCCATTCATGTTGCATTCGCCGCCTTTGGCTGGGTGCCATCTCTACTAATAAAAGGGTGAGATGCTAAATGAGGCCGGGAGGCCTTCTGTAGAAAGCCACAGAGGCCGGCAGAGGCAGAGGCGGTTAGGGGCGATCGGGCCAGGAGGGGAAGGGCAGTTGGGGGTGATCAGGCTGGAGCGGGGCGGATGAGGGGGGGAAGAGGGGTTTGGGGGTGATCAGGCTGGCAGGCAGAGCGGTTAGGGGCGATCAGGCAGGCAGGGGAGTGGTTAGGGGCGATCAGGCAGGCAGGTGAGTGGTTAGGGGCGATCAGGCAGGCAGGGGGGCGGTTAGGGGCGATCAGGCAGGCAGGGGAGTGGTTAGGGGCGATCAGGCAGGCAGGCGGAGTGGTTAGGGGCCATCAGGCAGGCAGGGGAGTGTTTAGGGGCGATCAGGCAGGGGAGTGGTTAGGGGCGATCAGGCAGACAGGGGAGCGGTTAGGGGCGATCAGGCAGGCAGGGGAGCGGTTAGGGGCGATCAGGCAGGCAGGGGAGCGGTTAGGGGCGATCAGGCAGGCAGGGGAGCGGTTAGGGGCGATCAGGCAGGCAGGGGAGCGGTTAGGGGCGATCAGGCCGGCAGGGGAGCGGTTAGGGGCGATCAGGCCGGCAGGGGAGCGGTTAGGGGCGATCAGGCAGGCAGGGGAGTGGTTAGGGGCGATCAGGCAGGCAGGGGAGCAGTTAGGGGCGATCAGGCAGGCAGGCAGAGTGGTTAGGAGCCAGTGGTCCCCGGATTGCAAGAGGGACGTCCAGCTGCCCTGTGTAGGCCCGATCCGCCGAGGGGTCCCAGGTGGGAGAGGGTGCAGGCCGAGCTAAGAGAGAGACACACACACACACACACACACACACACACACCCCGCCTCCCTCCGTGCAGGAATTCCATGCACCAGGGCACTGAGGTCACAGGGAGAAAATATTAAGGGCGTGTTCGATTATTTACAGTCTGTGCCGCTCTCTCTCTCTCTCTCTCTCTCTCTCTCTCTCTCTCTCTCTCTTGACCACAGCTTCCGCGTCTCTGGCTAACGTGGGCCACCCGTGCTGTGTGTGCGCCTCATCCCAGATACCGGCCCCTCCTCGCGCGGGCGGGCGGGCGGGCGGGCGGGCGGGCGGGCGGGCGGGCGGGCGCTGAGACACGGGCACAGACCCGGCGTTTTTGTCTGTGTCGTTCTTGCACAATCTGGTCCCAGGGCTTAACCGCCTCAGTCCTCTCTCTCTCCCCCTCTGTTTCTCTCTCTGTCTCTCTCTCTCTCTCCCCCTGGTTCATAACCGCCTCAGTGTTCTCTCTCTCTCTCTCTCTCTCTCTCTCTGTGTGTGTGTGTGTGTGTGTATGTGTCTCTCCCTCTCTGTCTGTCTCTCTGTCTCTCTGTCTCTCTCTCTCTGTGTCTCTCTCCCCCCCTGTCTCTCTCTCTGTCTCTCTCTGTCTCTCTGTCTCTCTCTCCCTGGTTCATAACCACCTCAGTCCTCCCTCTCTCTCTCTCTCTCTCTCTCTCTCTCTCTGTGTGTGTGTGTGTGTGTCTCCCTCTGTCTCTCTCTCTCTGTGTCTCTCTCTGTCTCTGTGTCTCTCTCTCTGTCTCTCTCTCTCCCTCTCCCTCTCCCTTTCTCCCCTCTCCCGTCTCCCGTCTCCTGAGTCTCTCTCTCTCTCTCTCTCTCTCTCTCTCTCTCTCTCTCTCTCTCTCTCTGTCTCTGTCTTTGTCTCTCTCTCCCTCCCCCCCTCCCTCCCTCGCCCTCAATGGCACGCAACGCCCAAGACAGATCCTACACCCGGATCCCCGCCCAGGCCGCCTGCGGGACACCTGAGCCTGTGTCCACAAAACCCGAATCCTTTCTGTTCGGAGGGACACACTGTCACCAGACACCCCGGAGCCGCCGCCGCCGCTGGCCTTCCCGGGCCCATGTTTCCAAAAGAAAAAAGAAACAAAGCAAAACAAACAAAACAAAAAACCCCACACAAAACCTCTGTTTGCTTCCTCGTTCTCAAAGCAAGCAGCCAGCTTCCGTAAGACTTTTCTCCGGGAGCCTGCCTTCGATGCCAGTCCCTCGGAAAGGCTACAATAGCTGGGACCGGTGTGGCTCAGTGGATAGAGCGTCGGCTTGGGGGCTGAAGGGCCCCGGGTTCGATTCCCAGGTCAAGGGCATGGACCTTGGTGGCTGAGGGCATATCCCCAGTGGGGGGTGTGCAAGAGGCAGCTGATCGATCACTCTCTCTCTCATTGATGTTTCTAACTCTCTATCCCTCTCCCTTCCTCTCTGCACAAAAATCAATAAAATATATATATATATTTTTTAAAAGGCTACAATATCAGAGAGAATTTGAGGGGAGTTGGGGGGGAGGAGGGAGGGAGAGAGGATGCATTAAAAATTCCTAAGAGAGAAGCAGACCTGGTGCAAAAGAGCTCATTTTATATATAAAATATATTTTATTGATTTTTTTACAGAGAGAAAGGGAGGGAGAGGGATAGAGAGTTAGAAACATCGATGAGATAGAAACATCCATCAGCTGCCTCCTGAACGCCCCCCCTCTGGGGATGTGCCCGCCACCAAGGTCCATGCCCTTGACCGGGAATCGAACCCGGGACCCTTCTGTCCGCAGGCCGACGCTCTATCCACTGAGCAACACCGGTTTCGGTACGCTGGCTCTTAAATTCCTAAAGGGCCACGCATTCTTGATTTTCGGGGGGTTGGGTAAGAGCACCAGGAACAACAAAGAGGAGACCCCTAGCCCTGGCCGGTGTGGCTCAGCGGATAGAGCGTCGGCCTGCGGGCTGGAGGGTCCCGGGTTCGATTCCCGGTCAAGGGCATGGACCTTAGTGGCTGAGGGCACATCCCCAGTGGGGGGCGTGCAGGAGGCAGCTGATGGGTGTTTCTCTCATCACTGATATTTCTCTCTCTCTCCCTCTCCCTCTCTGAAATCAATAAAAATATATTTAAAAGTCAGCATGGTCCTGGCTGGTGTGGCTCAGTGGATAGAGCCTCGTCGGCCTGCGGGCTGGAGGGTCCCAGGTTCGATTCCCTGTCAAGGGCATGGACCTTGGTGGCGGGCACATCCCCAGTGGGGGGCGTGCAGGAGGCAGCGGATGGATGTTTCTAAGTCTTTCTCTCCCTCTCCCTTCCTCTCTGTAAAAAAAATAAATAAATAAAAAATCAATAAAATATATTATTTTTTTTTTAAAAAAAGAGGAGACCCTAGCCAGAGAGAACCCTCTGCAAGCCAGGCCACGTGCGTCAGTCAGCCTGCATCACTTGAGGGAGCAGCTGTGGAATCGGGAGGCCGCAGTGAGCGCCCAGCCAGCCCAGCGAGAAGTTAATAAATTTAATTTTAACGAGGCAGCGTCTATTGCATTAATATGCATGAAGCTCCCTGGGATTTGCTGGCAGCAACGGGCTCAGGAATCAGAAGCCATCACAGCGTGAGCCACTGGACCGGGAAAAATTCACGTCCACACACTCCATCGAGGGACCCCAAAAGCTTGGGGGGTATCAGAAGGAGGAGCTGTAGCCCAAACGGGCGTGGCTCAGTGGATGGAGCGTCGGCCTGCGGACGGAAGGGTCCCGGGTTCGATTCCCAGTCAAGGGCATGGACCTTGGTGGCTGAGGGCACATCCCCAGTCGGAGGTGTGCAGCTGATGGATTTGTTTTGTTTTGTTTTTTAATATATTTTATTGATTTTTTTACAGAAAGGGAGAGGGAGAGAGAGATAGAAACATCGATGAGATAGAAACATCGACAAGCTGCCTCCTGCACGCCCCCCACTGGGGATGTGCCCTCAGCCACCAAGGTCCATGCCCTTGACCGGGAATCGAACCCGGGACCCTTCAGTCCGCAGGCCGATGCTCTATCCACTGAGCCAAACCGGTTTTGGCTCTTTTTTTTTTTTCCCTCTTAAGAATTTGTTCGTTTAATCTCTCTGAGGCCATAAATAGACTTTTAGCCCTAACTGGTGTGTAGCTCCGTGGGTAGAGCGTCGGTCTGCGGACTGAAGGGTCCCGGGTTCGATTCTGGTCAGGGGCATGGACTTTGGTGGCGGGCACATCCCCAGTGGGGGGTGTGCAGGAGGCAGCTGATGGATGTTCCTCTCTCATCGATGATATATATACTGTGTTTCCCCGAAAATAAGACCTATTTACAGGTTTCCTTCTGAGTGAAATATAAGGCACCCCCCCCCCCGAAAATAAGGCCCCCCCTAGGCTCTGTCTCATAATGCTCTTGCTAACCATGAGAGATTTGGTCCACTGATTCTGAGAGAAACGGAGTCACAAGAAATTCACCAGGAGATTCAGGAATGGGATGGTGAGGCTGATGTTCCAGAAGACGATGATGACAGGACTGTCACTGAATCAATGAGCACATTCTCGAGCCTGTAGGACTCACAGTGTGTCTGGTTTGTGTTGACAACGACCGTACTGCCGTACCGTCTGCAGGTCATAAATTTCCTTTATTTTCCTTGAACCATACATGTGTACCTTATTCTTCTTCATGGAAAAATAAGACACATCCCCTGAACGTAAGACCTGGCGCATCTTGGGGAGCAAAAACTAATATAAGACACTGTCTTATTTTCGGGGAAACGGCATATATATATATATGTGTGTGTATATATATATATTTATTTTTTTTTTTTAATTTAAAAAGAGACTTTTAATTGTGGGCCTTTTCCAAAAAAAGAAGAAAACAAAAAAACAATCTAGTCTCTTTCGCACGGAACCAGCTGGCAACTGTCCGTCTGTCGGGTCAAGGTCATACACCCCGTGTTTGCAGAGACCAGGCCGTGTGTGTTTATATTTAGAACCGGATCGATCTGCAAGCATTTCTGAGCTCTGCCCCCCGGAGGAGATGAGCAGGGCGACCTCGGGCCGGTCCCTGTCCCTGTCCTGTCTGCAGAGTTTGCTCCCCTTTTAGCCCAGAGCGACTCTTGGGTCCGGTTTCTGTTTCTGTTTTTTATTTGCAACTGTTTCCTCCAAGATTCTAGCACAGGACGCAGCCCGCAGACGTGCAACGCCCAGCGGGCTGGACATAAGTAAGTGTTGCTTTTTTTTATTTTGTAATTTTTTTTTTGGTTTGTTTGTTTTTGTCCCAGGAAGCCTGCTGGAGGGAAGGGGGAGAGGGCTATGGGGTCCGGACTTGGGGTGTCTCGGCGGGCACCCCCCTTGAGCATATTCTGAGCTGATGTCTGTGTGCACGGGGCCGTCCTGGCTGGTGAAGGCGGGGTGTCCAGGGTGGGGGCCGCGGGGTGCACCCAGAGCGAGTCTCTCCCATGCATTCCTTGCGTGCAAGCTGCTGCTTCAACTTGCAGAGTTTTTTTTTTTGGGGGGGGGTGTTAATAAAAAAAAAAATGTGGATTCTGGATTCTGAGCTAGCGGGACACTCGGGAGGGTCCTGGCACCCCACGGGTATGAGGGGGGCTGGGAAATGCGAGGTGACGCGATGCAATCACCCTGCAAAGCGGGAGGGGCAGCAGCCTGCACCCCGAGGCCGGCCTGCAGCACCCCAAATTCTCCCACCCCCACCCCCACCCCCACCCCCGATCGAGGGCTTTGCAAATGCCTCAGGACACGGGTCAGAGGTCCCGGGACCGGCGGGTGCAGGACGGGCGGCTTCTGTGCAACGTGCAACGTGCAAGGTGCAACCGGCCAGGTCGGGGGTGCAGCCTCGGTGCAGCCAGGGAAACTGAGGCCCGAGCTGCGCGCGCACCTCCCGGCCGGCGGCGGCGGAGGTGGGAGGTGGTGGAAGCGGGTCCTTCTGCGCCCCGCGACCCCCGCCCGGCGGCGCGGCCACCGGAAGTGGGTGCCCCGGATGTGACCCCTGCGCGCGCATGCGCACGCCCCCTCGGGGGGGGTCGCGGTCATGGCGGCCGCCGCCCCCTTCCCTTCGCCTCCCCCGCCCCCCGCGACCCCTGACCCTGAGGGCCCGCGGCGGCCGCCCCGCGCCGCCCCTCAGCCCCGCGGGATGCTTCCTACCGAGGAGGAGGCCGTCCATGTCAAAGAGCAAGTGGGTGACGGGCCGCAGGGAGGCCGTGGGCGCCGCCATTGCTGCCGCCGGGTCCGCCAGGTGAGGGCGGGGGGGGGGGGGAAGGGGAGGGGCGCGCGCACGCGCGCTCGCTCCCGCGGGCCCGCGCGCTCGGGGCGACGCCGGGCACGCTCGAGCCCGTCTGCGCATGCGCGCCCACGGCCGCCTCAGGAATACGCGCGACCTGGAGCGGAACGCGCACGCGCACGGACGCACGCACGCACGTGCTGTCGGCCCTGTTCGGGGACGCGCCGTTTCCTGTCCACGCGCGCTCGCTCGTCTGGACCTTGTCCTGCGCATGCGCACATGGACTTTGGGGGCGGGAGTGGGGGGCTGTAGCCCTGGAACCGCGGGGGCTGCTGGGAGGATGTTGTTGTCAGTCCAGGGACCGATATCGCCGATGTTGGGGGGCAAATGCATGGCTGGGATCTGGACGCAGTGCGGATGGAGGGTTGTGGGCGCGCGATGGCGTCCCTGCGGGCCCTGAGGTCAAGGTGCAGGCACACCAGGGCCTGTCCTCTTGGGTGGTCCTCCAAGCCCCGGCGCATGCGCAGAGGAGCTAAGGTCTGTAACCTTGGCAACTGCATCTTGATTGACAGCTCCTAGCATCCTTATCTGGTGCATGGTCCCCGGGCCAGGACCCAAGGGTGCGCGCGGAGTCTGATGGGAAAGACGTATCCTAGGAAGAGTTTTTAAATTTATTTTTATTTTAAAAATTGTTTTTTTTTTTTATTTTTGCCCATGTATCGATTTTGTCTGCCTGCGGACTGAAGGGCCTCGGGTTCGATTCCAGTCAAGGGCATGGACCTTGGTGGGTGGTGGGCACGTCCCCAGGTAGGGGTGTGCAGGAGGCAGCTGATGGGTGTTTCTCTCTCCTCATTGATGTTTCTAGCTCTCTATCCCTC
Organism: Pipistrellus pygmaeus; assembly: GCA_949987585.1. Taxonomy (NCBI): domain Eukaryota; kingdom Metazoa; phylum Chordata; class Mammalia; order Chiroptera; family Vespertilionidae; genus Pipistrellus; species Pipistrellus pygmaeus. The sequence goes on along the minus strand of OX465324.1, from coordinate 4,129,410 downwards.
TCCCTTCTTCTCTGTAAAAAAAAAAAAAAATCAATAAAATAGCCAAAACCGGTGTTGCTCAGTGGATAGAGCGTCGGCATGCAGACTGAAAGGTCCCGGGTTCGATTCCCGGTCAAGGGCATGGACCTTGGGGTTGCGGGCACGTCCCCTGTGGGGGGTGTGCAGGAGGCAGCTGATCGATGATTCTCTCTCATCGATGTTTCTAACTCTCTGTCCCTCTCTCTTCCTCTCTGTAAAAAAATCAATAAAATATATTTTTAAAAAAATATTTTAAAAATAAAATAATAAAATAAATAAGGCCCCTCTCTGAGTTTCTGGCAGTTGGAACTCCCACATATGTTTTTTTTGTGGGTGGGGGGATGGATGAAGGGCAGACTCAAGGTATGCACCCCTTCTCAGACTCACCCCACAGACACAGGTGGGGCCGCTAAGGAGTCTTGTGCTCACCACTTCCTGCTGTTTGTTCTGGAGACAAAGAGACAGCAAAGCCAGGGACTCATGTGCCTTTCCTGTTGTGACAGTCGGCATTGCTGTGCGCTCCTCTGACAAAAGGGCTGTTTGAAAAGGGATCAGCGATCAGAAGGCCAGAACTCGGCCTCCGAAACTGCAGAGCAGCTGCTGATCTCTCTCTCTCTCTCTCTCTCTCTCTCCCTTTCTCTCTCTCTCTCTCCCTTTCTCTCTGTCTCTTTTATCTATATATGTTATTGATTTATTTTAATTTTTTTAATATATTTTATTGATTTTTTTTACAGAGAGGAAGGGAGAGAGAGATAGAGAGCTAGAAACATCGATGAGAGAGAATCATCGATCAGCTGCCTCTTGCACACCCCCTACTGGGGACGTGCCCGCAACCAAGGTACATGCCCCCGACCAGAATCGAACCCGGGACCCTTCAGTCCGCACGCCGACGCTCTATCCACTGAGCCACACTGGTTTCAGCATATTTTATTGATTTTTTTAAAAAAATTTTCCCCACTTTATTAGATTGGATTGATTTCAGAGATGAAGGGGTGGGGGGAGAAAGGGAGAGAGAGAAAAATCCAGGAGAAAAGAGAATCAGGGACCGGCTGCCTCCTGCACGCCTTCTCCTGGGGACGGAGCCCTCAACCCGGGCCTGTGCCCTTGACCGGGAATCGAACCCTGACCTCCTGGTTCACAGGTCAACGCTCAACCACTGAGCCATGCTGAGCAGGCAATGTAGAACTCACTCTATGTATCATCTGTTTATCTGTCTATCTATCATCTACCTATCTATCTACTCATCTATCTATCTTTCTATTTCTATCATCTCTACCATCTACCTATCTATCATCTATCTATCATTCTATTCATCTATCTATCTATGAATCTATTCATCTATCTATCTATCTATTTCTATCATCTCTACCATCTACCTATCATCTATCTATCTATCTATTCATCTATCTCTCTATCATCTATCTATCTATGTATCTATTCATCTATCTATCTATTTCTATCATCTCTACCATCTACCTATCATCTATCTATCTATCTATTCATCTATCTATCTATCTATCTATGTATCTATCTATGTATCTATTCATCTATCTATCTATCTATCTATCTATTCATTTATCTATCTATTCATCTATCTATCTATTCATCTATCTATCTATCTATTTCTATCATCTCTACCATCTATCTATCTATCATCTATCTATCTATTCATCTATCTATTTATCTATCTATCTCTATCATCTATCTCTACCATCTACCTATCATCTATCTATCTATCATCTACCTATCTATCTATCTATCTATCTATGTATCTATCCATCTATCTATCTATTTCTATCATCTCTACCTACCTATCTATCTATCTATCTATCTATCATCTACCTAATTTATTTTAATTTATTTCAGAGAGAAAGGGAGGGGGAGAGAGAGAAACATCCATGAGAAGAGAGAATCACAGATCGGCTGCCTCCCGCACGCCCCCTACTGGGGACCGAGCCCGCAACCCGGGCCTGTGCCCTTGACCGGGAATCGAACCCGTGACCTCCTGGTTCACAGGTCGACGCTCAGCCCCGGAGCCAGGCCAGGCCTGGCGGGGAGCTCCTTCTCCCTTGCAGAGCGGATGGAGGTCATGCCAGGGTGCCAGCTGGCAGGAAGCAGCCAGCGGGGGTGGGACCGGTCCTGCGGCCGCCGCCCCATCCTGGCCCAGAGCCCTACGCCCGGGTCCGTGGCTCCGATCCACCGGCCACATGGTCACAGCCAGTGCTCTCCCCCTTTCTATGTCTAACTCCCGGACCCCCCGAACGCCTCACCCGCATCCTTTATTTCTTCATTTTTTAAAAATATATCATATTGCCGGGACCGGTGTGGCTCAGTGGATAAAGCGTCGGCCTGTGGACTGAAAGGTCCCGGGTTTGATTCCCGGTCAAGGGCATGGACCTTGGTGGCTGAGGGCACATCCCCAGTGGGGGGCGTGCAGGAGGCAGCTGGTCGATGACTCTCTCTCTCTCATCGATGTTTCTAGCTCTCCATCCCTCTCCCTTCCTCTCTGTAAAAAAATCAATAAAATATATTTTAAAAAAATAAATAAAAGCATTTTCAAAAAGAAATATTGCTGTGTATTTAAATGAATCACATTTAAATAATTAAGAGGTTTAGCCCTAACCAGTGTGGCTCAGTGGGTAGAGCGTCGGCCTGCAGACGGAAGGGTCCCGGGTTCGATTCCCTCTGGTCAAGGGCATGGACCTTGGTGGCGGGCACATCCCCAGTGGGGGGCGTGCAGGAGGCAGCTGATCGATAATTCTCTCTCATCGATGTTTCTAACTCTCCCTCTCCCTTCCTCTCTGTATAAAATCAATAAAATATATTAAATATATATATATATATTATATTGATTTTTTTTTTTTTTTTTACAGAGAGGAAGGGAGAGGGAGAGAGAGAGTCAGAAACACCCACGAGGAGAGAGAATCATCCATCAGCTGCCTCCTGCACGCCCCCCACTGGGGATGTGCCCGCCACCAAGGTCCATGTCCTTGACAGGGAATCGAACCCGGCTCCTTCCAGTCTACAGGCTGATGCTCTATCCACTGAGCCACACTGGTCAGGGCTCACCCACATTCTTTAAAAGCAAAGGATGAGCTCACCCCGACTGGCGTGGCTCCGTGGTTGAGCGTTGACCTGTGAACCAGGAGGTCAGGGGGTTCGATTCCCGGTCAAGGGCACAGGCCCGGGTTGTGGGCTCCATCCTCAACCAGTAGGGGGCGTGCGGGAGGCAACCGGTCCATGATTCTCTCTCCTCATGGATGTTCCTGTCTCTCTCTCTCTCCCTCTGCCTTCCTTTCTGACATCCATAATAATATAAACAGCCGAGACCGGTGTGGCTCAATGGATAGAGCGTCGGCCTGGGGACTGAAGGGTCCCGGGTTCGATTCCCGGTCAAGGGCATGGACCTTGGTGGCTGAGGGCACATCCCCAGTAGGGGACTTGCAAGAGGCAGCTGATCAATGACTCTCTCTCTCTCATCGATGTTTCTAACTCTCTCTCCCTCTCCCTTCCTCTCTGTACAAAATCAATAAAATATATATTTTTTTAAAAAAATAATAATCATATAAACAAAATCATAATAATGAAGTCAAAAACGAAAAGAATAAAAATCTTCACAGCATCCTTGCAATGCAGATCCCAAGACACTATAGCTCATCTCGGTGGACAGAGCATCCGGCCTGCAGACGGAAGGGTCCCGGGTTCGATTCCGGCCGAGGCTGTGTGTGCCTGGGTGATTGATGGGTCTGTCCGGGGCCCTTGTGGGGCACAGCCCCTTGGATGTGTCTCTCATGTTGATGTTTGTCTCTCTCTGTTTCTCTCTCTGTTTCTCCTCTTCCCTTCCACTCTCTCTTTAAAAGAATTTTTTTTTTTTAAATCCATGGAACACATACCCTCAGGGGAGGGTTTAAAAAAAAAAAACAGAATGTAAACTATGTGAGCAACACACACGTGATGTCACGTGTGCGTGGCTGGCGTGGTTACCCAGGGGGCCCCAGGCACACGGAACCGTTCTCTCGGCGATAAGCCGCCTTTTATTGACAGTCCCGGCTCCATGGAGACAAACATACAGAATTAGGCTTTTTAAAAAATATATATTTTATTGATTTTTTTTTTTTTTTTTTTTTACAGGAAGGGAGAGGGAGAGAGAGTTAGAAACATCCACCAGCCGCCTCCTGCACGCCCCCCACTGGGGATGTGCCCTCAGCCACCAAGGTCCATGCCCTTGACCGGGAATCGAACCCGGGACCCTTGAGTCCAGCAGGCCGACGCTCTATCCACTGAGCCACACCAACTAGGATTTCTTTTGCTTTTTTATTTTATTTTATTTCATATTTTATTGATTTTTTTTTTTTTTTTACACACAGGAAGGGAGAGGGAGAGTCAGAAACATCGATGATGAGAGAGAAACATCGACCAGCCGCCTCCTGCACGCCCCCCACTGGGGATGTGCCCTCAGCCACCAAGGTCCATGCCCTTGACCGGGAATCGAACCCGGGACCCCTCTGTCTACAGATAAACACTCTACCCACTGAACCACACAGGTTAGAGCTAGGATTTTTATATATATATATATATATATATATATATATATATATATTTTATTAATTTTTTACAGAGACGAAGAGAGATCAGAGAGAATCATCCATCCGCCGCCTCCTGCACACCCCCCACTGGGGATGTGCCCTCAGCCACCAAGGTCCATGCCCTTGACCTGGGAATCGAACCCGGGACCCTTGAGTCCAGCAGGCCGACGCTCTACCCACTGAGCCACACTGGTTAGATCTCAGCTTTTTTTTTTTTTTTTTGCTTTTTTTTTCTCTCTCCCTACACAAAGGCCATTGAATGTCACCGGGGAAAATAAGACAGAAGCCAGTGGAAGCTGTTTTTTGTGGGTTTTTTTGGGGAGGTTGGGGGGTGTCTGATGGCCCCCATCTGTGAACACACACACACACACACACACACACACACACACACACTTCCTGGGCTGCTAAGACGGGGTTCAGGCTGGCGCTGACGGAGGCCTGGCTCACCGCCCAGGGAGGGTGTCAGACGTGAGGAATGCATTTCTCAGGGCGGTGGGCGGCTGGCCGTGGGTGCGGCCGGCATAGCTGCCAGCAGGCTGGCCTGCAGGCTGGCGGGGCATCTGAGCGTCAGGGAGCCGCAGAGACGGGCCCTGCACCTGTTCCCCTGTCCCCCTAGCCCTGGGCCTTTGCAGACAGCTGTGCTGCTAGTCCGCTCTGTGCACCCAAATTCCTCCCCTGGCCGAAACCGGTGTGGCCCAGTGGTTAGAGCGTCGGCCTGCGGACGGAAGGGTCCCGGGTTCGATTCCCGGCCAAGGGCATGGACCTGGGTGGCTGAGGGCACATCCCCAGTGGGGGGCGTGCAGGAGGCAGCTGGTGGATGATTCTCTCTCATCGATGTTTCTAGCTCTCTGTCCCTCTCCCTTCCTCTCTGTAAAAAAATCAATAAAATATATATTTATTTTTTTAAAAAAATAAATAAGTAATAGATGCTCATTTCTGCCCTTCACAGATAAGACACAATGAATAAAGATAAGACACAATTTATAGCCCTCACCGGTGTGGCTCAGTGGATAGAGCATCGGCTTGTGGACGGAAGGGTCCCGGGTTCGATTCCCGGTCAAGGGCATGGACCTGGGTGGCTGAGGGCACATCCCCAGTGGGGGGCGTGCAGGAGGCGGCTGATCGATGATTCTCTCTCATCATCGATGTTTCTAGCTCTCTCCCCCTCTCCCTTCCTCTCTGTAAAAAATCAGTAAAATATATATATAAATGTTTTTTTAAATTGCTCCCCTGGGAACTTACTGATTGTGTGTGTGTGTGTGTGTGTGTGTGTGTGTTATTTTTTTGTTTTGTTTTTTACTATATGGCTGTTTGGTTGTTTTTTTAATCTTTTTTTTTTACTATATATTTTATTGATTTTTTTACAGAGAGGAAGGGAGAGAGATAGAGAGCTAAAAACATCCATCAGGTCTCTCCTGCACTCCCCCCACTGGGGATGTGCCCTCAGCCACCAAGGTCCATGCCATTGACCGGGAATCGAACCCGGGACCCTTCCGTCCAGGAGGCCGACGCTCTACCCACTGAGCCGCACCGGTTTGGGCTGTATTTTATTTTATTTTATTTATTATTTTATTTTATTATTTTATTTTATTATTTTGTTTTATTTTATTTATTTTATTTTATTATTTTATTTATTTATTTATTTATTTATTTATTATTTTATTTTATTTTATTTATTATTTTAATTTATTATTTTATTTTATTTTATTTTATTATTTTATTATTTTATTATTTCATATTATTTTATTATTTTGTATATTTTATTTTATTTTACTTTATTATTTTATTTTATTTATTTTATTTTATTTTTTATTTTATTTTATTTTTTATTTTATTTTAATTTATTTTATTTTATTATTTTATTTTATTTTATTATTTTGTTTATTTTATTTTATTTTACTTTATTATTTTATTTTTTATTTTATTTTATTTTCATTTAATTTTATTTTTTATTTTATTTTTATTTAATTTTATTTATTTATTTTAATTTAATTTAATTTAATTTAATTTAATTTAATTTAATTTAATTTCTCTGACTCCCCGCGCGCCAGCAGGTCCCTCTGACGCACTCGGAGGCCTGGGCTCCGGTGATGCCTGCCGTCACTCAGGCCCAGGAAGCTGCCAGCCGGCTGAGCCATGTCTCAGACAGGTCAGGGGCAGGCGAGGGCCGTGACAGGGGCCCCGGAATAGCTTTTCCATGAGGAGCCTCCTCCTCCAGCGGCTGCCCAGGGGCATGACAGCAGGGCCTGGGGGGGGGGGGGGGCCGGAGGCCTCATATAACCGGGGAGGCTGGGCGGTGCAGTGGTTAGTCCACTTCCCCCTGGAGGGAGACACACGGTGTCTGCCTGCCTGTCTGCCTGCCTGCCTGCCTGCCCGCCCGGGTGCCCCCAGTCCGTCTGTCTGTCCGTCCGTCCGGCCCGGTGAGTTGCATGGATTTATGTCTCTCTCTCTCTCTCTCTCTTTGCCTGGAGGGCTCAGATGTGGAGATAAACTCCGGGGGAAATCCCCACAAAAAAAAAAAACACAAAAGGAATCTTTATAGGCTTCTGCTTGGCGTCTCTTTCGGGACTTTGAAACGGTGTGTGCAAAGTGAGAGCTCATTTAAAAAAATAAAATAAAATAAAATAAAATAAAATAAAATTTGGGCTCTGGCGGGTCTGGCTCAGTGGGTAGAGCGTTTCGGCCTGTGGTATCTTTAATCGGTATTTCTGTCTGTGTCTGTCTGTCGCTCCCTTCTTTTCTGAAATCCATGAAAATATATATATATATATTTTTTTTTTTAAATGAGCCTGGCTGGTGCGGCTCAGTGGATAGAGCGTCGGCCGGCGGACGGAAGGGTCCTGGGTTCGATCCCCAGTGTGGGGCGTGCAGGAGGCGGCCGATCGATGATTCTCTCTCATCATCGATGTTTCTCTGTCTCTGTCTCTGTCTCTCTCTCTCTCTCTCTCTCTCTCTCTCTCTCTCTCTTCTCTCTTTCTATCTTTTCTCTCTCTCTCTCTCTCTCTCTGTCTCTCCCTTTCTCTCTGAAATCCATAAAAATATGTATTTTAAAAATTAGCCCTAGCCGGTGTGGCTCAGTGGGTAGAGTGTCGGCCTGCGGACGGAAAGGTCCCGGGTTCGATTCCCGGTCAAGGGCATGTGCCTTGGTTGGGGGCTCAACCCCCAGTGTGAGGAGTGCAGGAGGCGGTTGATTGATGATTCTCTCTCATCGTTGGTGTTTCTCTCTCTCTCTCTCTCTCTGTCTCTCTCTCTCTCTCTCTCTCTCTCTTCCTTCCTTCCTTCCTCTTTGAAATCCATGAAAATATAGTTTTAAACAAATTAGCCCTGGCTGGTGTGGCTCAGTGGATGGAGAATCGGCCTGCGGACTGAAGGGTCCTGGTTTCGATTCTAGTCAAGGGCACAGGCCCGGGTTGGGGGCTCCATTCCCAGTGTGGGGCGTGCAGGAGGCAGCTGATCGGTGATTCTCTCTCATCATGGATATTTCTAACTATCCCTCTCTCTTCCTGTCTGTAAAAAAATCAATAAAATATTAAATAAAAAAATTAAGCCCTGGCTGGTGTAGCTCAATGGATAGAGCATCGGCCTTCGGACCGAAGGGTCCCGGGTTCGATTCCCGGTCAAGGGCACAGGCCCGGGTTGGGGGCTCCATCCCCAGTGTGGGGCGTGCAGGAGGCAGCCAGTCCATGACTCTCTCTCAGCATGGATGTTTCTCTCTCTCTCCCTTCCTCTCTGAAAACAATAAAATCATATATTTTAAAAATAAAAAGATTAAGGAGCTAATTGTTAGCTAGGGGAGTTCGTTCTAAGCTGTCTTCTGTGGAAAGGATGAAACTTTGGCCGAAACCGGTGTGGCTCAGTGGATAGAGCATCGGTCTGCGGAGTGAAAGGTCCCGGGTTCGATTCCGGTCAAGGACATGGGCCTTGGTGGCTGAGGGCACATCCCCAGGTGGGGGGGCGTGCAGGAGGCGGCTGATGGATGATTCTCTCTCATCATGGATGTTTCTAACTCTCTCTCCCTCTCCCTTCATCTCTGGAAAAAATCAATAAAATATATTTTTAAAAAAATTTTTTTTTAAAGGAATGAAAGTTTGTACAATGGTACCTGTAGTGTTGAATTGTCTCGTGTATTGGTTTTTGTTTTTTTTTAATTATTATTTTATTTTATTTTATTTTATTTTCGTGTGTGTGTGTGTGTGTGTGTGTGTGTTTTCATGTTTAAGGTCACCCACCAGCCCCAGTGTGCTTACCACGTTTTTATTTGAGCATTGGCCCGGAATAAGAAGGATTCTCACTCCTAACCGGTGTGGCTCAGTGGCTAGAGCGTCGGCCTGCGGACTGAAGGGTCCCGGGTTCGATTCCCGGTCAAGGGCATGGACCTTGGTGGCTGAGGGCACATCCCCAGTGGGGGGCGTGCAGGAGGCAGCGGATGGATGTTTCTCTCTCATCATCGATGTTTCTAACTCTCTATCCCTCTCTCTTCCTCTCTGTAAAAAAAAAAAAATAACAATATAATATATATTTTTTAAAAAATAAAAATAAATAACAGGGTGACCTTCCGGACGTCCTTCTGCACAAAGCCATGGGGGCCGGGCCGAGGGAGAGGCGGTTAGGGGCCAGGATGTCATGGCAGTTGGGGGCAATCAGGCTGGTTGGGGGGCAGTTGGGGGCGATCAGGCTGGTTGGGGGGCAGTTGTGGGCGATCAGGCTGGTTGGGGGGCAGTTGTGGGCTATCAGGACAGTGAGGGGGCAGTTATGGGCGACCAGGCCTGCAGGGGAAGGCAGTTGGGGGCGACCAGGCCTGCAGGGGAGGGCAGTTGGGGGCGATCAGGCCTGCAGGGGAGGGCAGTTGGGGGTGACCAGGCCTGCAGGGGAGGGCAGTTGGGGGCGATCAGGCCTGCAGGGGAGGGCGATTAGGGGCGACCAGGCCTGCAGGGGAGGGCAGTTAGGGGTGACGAGGCCTGCAGGGGAGGGCAGTTAGGGGCAATCAGGCCTGCAGGGGAGGGCAGTTAGGGGCAATCAGGCCTGCAGGGGAGGGCAGTTAGGGGCAATCAGGCCAGCAGGGGAGGGGCAGTTGGGAGGGACCAGGCCTGCAGGGGAGGGCAGTTGGGGGCGATCAGGCCTGCAGGGGAGGGCAGTTAGGGGCGACCAGGCCTGCAGGGGAGGGCAGTTAGGGGCGATCAGGCCGGCAGGCAGGCGAGCGGTTGGGAGCCTGCGGTCCCGGATTGCGAGAGGGATGTCCGACCGCCGGGATAGGCCCGATCCCACAGGCACCCTGCAGCCACACCTCCCCCGAGGACGGTCCCAGAGGGGAGAGGGTGCGGGCCAGGCTGAGGGACACCCCTCTCTCTCCCCCCGACCCACCCCTCACAATGTTCAATGTGAATTCGCAGCCATTTCACGCTTTTTTAAAACTATATTTTTTTTCCCTCTCTCTCTCTCTCCCCCACCCTGGCCTGTTCAGCCCAATGGTTAGAGCAGGGTGGCGGGTTCGAGCCCCGGTCTGGGGCGTGTCTCGCCGCTGGGTTGCAGGTTTGCTCTCCGCCCCCAGGGCTGTGCCCCCGGGAGGTGGCCAGTTCGTGTGTGTCTCTCTCACGTGGATCTCTCTCTCTCTCTCTCTCTCTCTCTCTCTCTCTCTCTCCCTCTCTCTCTCCCTCCCTCCTTCCCTTCCACCCTCTCTGAAAATCAGTGGGAAACATATCCTCAGGACCACAGGCTGCGTTGATTTTGGTGTGTTTATTTATGTTTAGAAATATTTTATTTATTTATATATATTTTTTTAAAAATATATATATCTTATTGATTTTTTACAGGGAGGAAGGGAGAGGGATAGAGAGCTAGAAACATTGATGAGACAGAAATATTGACCAGCTGCCTCTTGCATGCCCGCCATTGGGGATGTGCCCGCCACCAAGGTCCATGCCCTTGACTGGGAATCGAACCCGGGACCCTTCCGTCCGCAGACCGAGGCTCTATCCACCGAGCCGAACCTGCTAGGGCTAATTTTTTTAAAATACATATTTTTATGGATTTCAGAGAGAAAGGGAGAGACAGAGAAAGAGAGAGAGAGAGAGAGAGAGAGAGAGAGAGAGAGAGGGAGGGAGAGAGAGACATTGATGTGCGAGAGACACATCTATTGGTTGCGTCCCGGGACCCTGGTGTGTGATCGAGCCTGAAACCCAAGTATGTGCTCTTGACCATGAATCGAACCTGGGACCCTCCCATTCGTGGGTCTACATTATGTCCACGGTATGTGCCCTGGTTGGGAATTGAACCTGGGACCCTTCCGTCCACAGGCCTGTGGATTGAAAGGTCCCGGGTTTGATTCCCGGTCTAGGTCATGGACCTTGCTGGCGGGCACATCCCCAGCAGAGGGGGGTGTGCAAGAGGCAGCTGATGGACGATTCTCTCTCATCATCGATGTTTCTGACTCTCTGTCCCTCTCTCTTCCTCGCTGTGAAAAAAATCGATAAAAACATATATTTTAAATAAAAGACTAGACGCCCAGTGCATGAAGATGGCCTGGAGCCCCCTTTCCACCTCCCAGGCTGCCCAGAGGCCCAGAGCGGCTGTGTATGCAAATTAGCCCACCATCTTTGTTGGGCTAATTTGCATACTCGCTCCTGATTGGCCGGTGGGCGTTGCAGAAGCGTGGTCAATTTGCATATTTTTTTCTTTTTCTTTTTCTTTTTTCTTTTTTTCTTTTTTCTTTTTTCTTTTTTTTTTCTTTCCTTTTTTTCCTTTTATTAGTGTGTATGTCCATTCTCCCTCACGTGTCGTCCCCTCTGCGTATCTCCCCGTCGGTGAATGGTATTTTTTCCGTGTCTCTGTGGCTTCTGTTCTGACCGCCGACCTCTGGGGTTGGGTTTGGGGAGCAGCTGAAGAGACAAGTGTTCTTACCGTGTTTTTCCCCGAAAATCAGACATCCTCCAAAAGTAAGACCTACGTACAGGTTTCCTTCTGAGTGACATAGAAGGCACCCCCCCCCCCGAAAATAAGGCCCCACACCCCCCCCCAGGCTAACCATGAGAGATCGGGTCCACTGATTCTGAGAGAAACGGAGTCACAAGACATTCACCGGGAAATCCAGGAATGGGATGGTGAGGATGAGGTTCCAGAAGATGACGATGACACGATGGTCATGGAATCCATGAGCCCATTCTCTTTTTCTTTTCTTTTTTAAATATATTTTATTGATTTTTTTTTTTTTTTTACAGAGAGGAAGAGAGAGGGATAGAGAGCTAGAAACATCGATGAGAGAGAAACATCGACCAGCTGCCTCTTGCACACCCCCCATCGGGGATGTGCCCGCAACCAAGGTCCATGCCCTTGACCCGGAATCGAACCCGGGACCCTTCAGTCCGCAGGCCGACGCTCTATCCATTGAGCCAAACCGATTTCAGCTAAATGAGTATATCCTCGATCCTGTAGGATTCACCGTGTGTGTCTGGTGTGTGTGTGTGTGCTGACAACGACCGTCCTGCCGTACCGTCTGCAGGGAATCGATGTCCTTTATGTTCACGGAACCATACGTGTGCACCGTGTTCTTCTTCATGGAAAAATAATAAGACACATCCCCTGAACATGAGACCTAGCGCCTCTCTGGGAGCAAAAAAATGAATAGAAGACACTGTCTTATTTTTCGGGGAAACAGGGCAGTTGGTGCCACTGAAACGAGGAAGCTCACTTGTCGATGGGCGTGTCCCTGCGAATCGGTGCGGATGGAGACGGGAGTGGGTACCCCCGGAGGCAGAATGGCCCCATCCATGGTCATTCGTGATGCGAACCGGAGGCCCGGTGCATGAAATTCGTGCACGGCAGGGGTGGGGGGTGCGGGGGCCGGGGGCTGTCCCTCAGCCCAGCCTGCACCCTCTCCGATCTGGGACATCCCTCTCACAAAATCCGGGCCCGCTGGCTCCCAACCATTTGCCTGCCTCTGCCAGCCTGGTCAGCCCCCTAACCACTCCCCTGCCAGCCTGGTCAGCCCCCTAACCACTCCCCTGACAGCCTGATGGATGTCTAACTGCCCTTCCCTGCCTTCCTGATTGCCCCACAATGTCCTCCCCTGCAGGCCTGGTCGCCCCTAACTGCCCTCCCCTGCAGGCCTGGTCGCCCCCAACTGCCCTCCCCTGCTGGCCTGGTCCCCCCCAACTGCCCTCCCCTGCTGGCCTGGTCGCCCCTAACTGCCCTCCCCTGCAGGCCTGGTGTCCCCACAATGTCCTCCCCTGCAGGCCTGGTCCCTCCCCCCAACTGCTCTCCCCTACAGGCCTAGTCCTCCCAACTGCCCTCCCCTGCAGGCCTGGTCGCCACTAACTGCCCTCCCATGCTGGCCTGGTCCCCCCCAACTGCCCTCCCCTGCTGGCCTGGTCGCCCCTAACTGCCCTCCCCTGCAGGCCTGGTCACCCCCAACTGCCCTCCCCTGCAGGCATGGTCACCCCCTAACTGCCCTCCCCTGCAGGCCTGGTCGCCCCTAACTGCCCTCCCCTGCTGGCCTAATCCCCCCAACTGCCCTCCCCTGCCGGCTGCATCGCCCCTAACTGCCCTCCCCTGCAGGCCTGGTCGCCCCTAAATGCCCTCCCCTGCAGGCCTGGTAACCCCCAACTGCCCTCCCCTGCAGGCCTGGTCCCCCCAACTGCCCTCCCCTGCCATCTTTGACCACATGGAGATGACCATCTCCTGTGAGGGCGTGAGGGCCCATTTGCATAGGACCTCTCTTTTATGTAGGCTCAGCTTCTCGCTGCCAGGATCTACATATGCAAATGCTTTCTGTGCACAAGGCAGCCAGCATGCTTTCATTTGCATTCAAAACCCAAACTCCCCCTCAGGAGGCTGAAGGGGCCAAGGATTCAAAGTGGGAGGCAGGCCGAAGCTGGTGTGGCTCAATGGATAGAGCGTCGGCTTGGGGACCGAAAGGTCCCGGGTTCGATTCCCGGTCCAGGGCATGGACCTTGGTGGCTGAGGGCACATCCCCAGTGGGGGGCGTGCAGGAGGCAGCTGGTCGATGTTTCTCTCTCATCATCGATGTTTCTAACTCTCTTTTTCTTTCTCTTCTTCTCTGTGAAAAAAAAATCAATAAAATATATATTTTTTAAAAATAATAATAATTAAAAATAAAGAAAATAAAACACATCTGTTAGGTTGTGAATCGGCGACGTGAGACGCCTCAATCAAACAGCCGCATGCATTTGGAGACTTTGTGTGTTTTTTTAAAAATATATTTTATTGATCTTTTACAGAGAGGAAAGGAGAGGGACAGAGAGTCAGAAACTTCGATGATGAGAGAGAATCACCCATCAGCTGCCTCCTGCACCCCCCCCACTGGGGATGTGCCCTCAGCCACCAAGGCCCATGCCCTTGACCTGGGGATTCGAACCCGGGACCCTTCCGTCCACAGGCTGATGCTCTATCCACTGAGCCACACCGGTTTGGGCAATTTCCCCCTATTATTCAAGCAAGCAAGCAAGCGTTTAAAGAAGCCAGAATTGCAGGGTTAAAACTTCAAACACCAGGGTTTTTTGTTTGTTGTTTTTACATCCGATGGGGGTGACTATGCTTCACATCGATGTTTCTCTCCATCCCCGTCCCTCTTCCCTCCCTTCCACCTTCTCTAAAAACCAAAGGGGGCCGAAACCGGTTTGGCCCAGTGGATAGAGCGTCGGCCTGCGGACTGAAAGGTCCCGGGTTCGATTCCCGGTCAAGGGCATGGACCTTGGTGGCTGAGGGCACATCCCCAGTTGGGGGCGTGCAGGAGGCAGCTGGTCGATGTTTCTCTCTCATCGACGTTTCTAGCTCTCTCTCTCTCCCTTCCTCTCTGCAAAAAATCAGTAAAATATATTTTAAAAAATAAAATAAAATAAAAATAAAAAATCAATGCAGAAGCCCCGAGTGGTGTGGCTCAGTGGATAGAGCGTCGGTCTGTGGACTTAAAGGTCCCGGGTTCGATTCCCTGGTCAAGGGCATGGACCTTGGTGGCTGAGGGCACATCCCCAGTGGGGGGCGTGCAGGAGGCAGCGGATGGATGTTTCTCTCTCATCATCGATGTTTCTAACTCTCTATTCCTTTCTCTTCTTCTCTGTAAAAATTCAATAAAATATATTTAAAAATAATAATAATAAGACATCCCCTGAACATAAGGCCTAGCGCCTCTTTGGAAGCAAAAATGAATAGAAGACACTGTCTTATTTTCGGGGGAACAGACAGGGTAGCTTGCCATCTGCAACCCTGTCTGTCTGTCTGTGGGCTCAGGGCCTGAGCAGCCGGCCCTCCAGGGCTCCTGTGACCCCAGGTCACCCCCAGGGCGGCGATGACGAGGCGGACAGGCCTGCAGGCAGGGCCGCGCCCCCGCCCCCGTGGGAGGGTGCGGGGCGGGCGCCGGGACGTGCCCTGGGTGCCTCAGGGGCTGATTTTCAGATGCCTCTGAGGACGGAAAATCCGGCCGGCTCAGCAGCTGGGCTCTTCATCGATGGCTCACGTTGGGGCCTTGGGCAGCTGACCGGCAAGGGTCCCTGGTTCTCTCTCTCTCTCTCTTTTCTTTTTAAGATTTTAAAAATCTTCCACCGGAGGGTATTTTTTCCATTGATTTTATTTTATTTTATTTTATTTTATTTTATTTTATTTTATTTTAAAATATATTTTATTGATTTTTCACACAGAGGAAGGGAGAGGGAGAGAGAGAGAGCTAGAAACATCGAAGAGAGAGAATCATCGATCAGCTGCCTCCTGCACGCCCCCCACTGGGGATGTGCCCGCCACCAAGGTCCATGCCTTTGACCGGGAATCGAACCCGGGACCCTTCCGTCCGCAGGCCGGCGCTCTATCCACTGAGCCACACCGGCTTCTGCCATAAAAACGTATTTTAAAAAGCGGGTAATTCACGGAAAGCCGCGGGCATGGCCTGCAACCTGAGATCATTAAGACTATCCCCAGCTGACCCCAGATGACCCCGGATGACCCTGGGTGACCCCAGATGACCCCGGGTGACCCCGGGTGACCCCGGGCGGGCTCGGTCCCTCCCGGTTCAGACCGCGGCCCCAGGCTCACGCTGCCCTCTGCGCTGAGTCTGAGTTGAAAGCTGGAAAAACTAAGCCCATTTCCTTGTTTAAAAAATATATATATTTTCTGCCGAAACCAGTTTGGCTCAATGGATAGAGCGTCGGCTTGGGGACTGAAAGGTCCCGGGTTCGATTCCGGGCAAGGGCATGGACCTTGGTGGCGGGCACATCCCCAGTAGGGGGTGTGCAAGAGGCAGCTGGTCGATGACTCTCTCTGGTCGATGTTTCTAGCTCTCTATCTCTCTCCCTTCCTCTCTGTACAAAATCAATAAAATATATTTAAATATTTTAATATTTAATTTAAATATTTTAATATATATATATATATTTCTGCACGAAATTCGTGCATGTGGAGGGGGGGGTTGTGGGGGGCGCCCCTAACTGAACTCCCCTAACTGCCCTCCCCTCGGCCCAGCCTACACCCTCTCCCATCCAGGACCCCGTACGGGGAGATCCCTCTCGCAATCCGGGACCCCTGGCTCCTAACCGCTCACCTGCCCGCCCCTGCCGTCCTGATCGCCCCTAACTGCCCTCCCCTGCAGGCCTGGTCGTCCTTAATGGCCCTCCCCTGCAGGCCTGGTCGCCCCCAACTGCCCTCCCCTGCTGCCTGGTCGCCCCTAACTGCCCTCCCCTGCCGGCCTGGTCCCCCCCCCCCAACTGCCCTCCCCTGCAGGCCTGATCGCCCCCAACTGCCCTCCCCTGCCTGTCTGGTCACCCCTAACTGCCCTCCCCTGCAGGCCTGATCGCCCCCAACTGCCCTCCCCTGCAGGCCTGGTCTCCCCCAACTGCCCTCCCCTGCAGGCCTGATCGCCCCTAACTGCCCTCCCCTGCCGGCCTGGTCTCCCCCAACTGCCCTCCCCTGCAGGCCTGGTCGCCCCCTAACTGCCCTCCCCTGCAGGCCTGGTCCCCCCCAACTGCCCTCCCCTGCAGGCCTGGTCCCCCCCTAACTGCCCTCCCCTGCAGGCCTGGTCGCCCCTAACTGCCCTCCCCTGCAGGCCTGGTCGCCCCTAACTGCCCTCCCCTGCAGGCCTGGTCGCCCCTAACTGCCCAGCCCCCCCCCACCCCGCGCCCGCTGCCTTGATTGCTCCTCACTGCTCCTCTCTCCCTCACCGATGGGTTTCTCTGTCTCTCCCTCTCCGTTTCACTCTCCCTGAGAAATCCACAGAACAATATCCTCCGGGGAGGATTCACGAAATAA
>OX465324.1:4100060-4110060 GCA_949987585.1 Pipistrellus pygmaeus | reverse complement strand
CGGGAATCGAACCCCGAACCCTGGCCTCTAGGGACCTAGGCCGGCGCGCTAACCACTGAGCCGCACCGGCCGGGGCTGTGTCTCTCTTCCTCTCTGAGCTGCTCGGCCTGGGGGACTGTCTCTCTCTGGGTCTGGAGGCGGCGGGAACATGGCCGTGACCGGAAATCGAACCCCAAACCCTGACCTCCAGGGTCCTAGGCCGGTGCGCTAACCACTGAGCCGCACCAGCCGGGGCTGTGTCTCTCTCTCTTCCTCTCTGAGCCGCTCAGCCTGGCGGACTGTCTCTCTCGGCCGGGAGGCAGCGGGAACACGCCCTTGACCGGGAATCGAACCCTGAACCCTGGCCTCCAGGGTCCCTAGGCCGGACGCGCTAACCACTGAGCCGCACCGGCCGGGGCTGTCTCTCACTTCCTCTCTGAGCCGCTCGGTCTGGGGGACTGTCTCTCTCGGCGAAGAGGCAGCGGGAACGCGCCCTTGACCGGGAATCGAACCCCGAACCCTGGCCTCCAGGGTCCTAGGCCGGACGCTCTAACCACTGAGCCGCACCGGCCGGGCTGTGTCTCTCTTCCTCTCTGAGACGCTCGGCCTGGGGGACTGTCTCTCTGGGCCTGGAGGCGGCGGGAACAGATCCTTGACCGGGAATCGAACCCCGAACCCTGACCTCTTAGTTCCTAGTCCGACGCTCTAACCACTGAGCCGCACCGGCCAGGTTGTTTCTCTCTCTTCCTCTCTGAGCTGCTCGGCCTGGGGTCTGTCTCTCTCTCAGCGTGCAGGCAGCGGGAACACGTCCTTGACCCGGAATCGAACCCCGAACCCTGACCTCCAGGGTCCTAGGCCGACGCTCTAACCACTGAGCCACACCAGCCGGGTCTGTGTCTCTCTCTCGTCTCTGAGCCGCTCGGCCTGGGGGACTGTCTCTCTCTCGGCTGGGAGGCAGCAGGAACACGTCCTTGACTGGGAATCGAACCCTGAACCCCCAGGTTCCTAGGCTGGCGCTAACCACTGAGCCGCACCGGCCGGGGCTGTCTCTCTCTTCCTCCCTGAGCTGCTGGGCCTGGGGTACGGTCTCTCTCGGCTGGGAGGCAGCGGGAACAGGTCCTTGACCGGGAATCGAACCCCGAACCCTGACCTCCAGGGTCCCAGGCCGACGCTCTAACCACTGAACCGCACCGGCCGGGGCTGTCTCTCTCTTCCTCTCTGAGCTGCTGGGCCTGGGGGGCTGTCTCTCTGGGCCTGGAGGCAGCGGGAACACGTCCTTGACCGGGAATCGAACCCCGAACCCTGACCTCCAGGGTCCTAAGCCGGCGCTCTAACCACTGAGCAAAACCAGCTGGGACTGTCTCTCTCTTCCTCTCTGAGCTGCTGGGCCTGGGGGTCTGTCTCTCTGTCCGGGAGGCAGCAGGAACACGCCCTTGACCGGGAATCGAACCCCGAACCCTGACCTCCAGGGTCCTAGGCTGGTGCGCTAACCACTGAGCCGCACCAGCCGGGGCTGTGTCTCTCTCTTCCTCCCTGAGCTGCTGGGCCTGGGGGCCTGTCTCTCTGGGTCTGGAGGCAGCGGGAACACGTCCGTGACCAGGAATCGAACCGTGAACCCCGGCCTCCAGGGTCCTAGGCCGGACGCTCTAACCACTGAGACGCACCGGCCGGGTCTGTGTCTCACTTCCTCTCTGAGCCGCTCGGCCTGGGGGACTGTCTCTCTCTCGGCTGGGAGGCAGCAGGAACACGTCCTTGACTGGGAATCGAACCCTGAACCCCCAGGTTCCTAGGCTGGCGCAGACCACTGAGCCGCATCGGCCGGGGCTGTCTCTCTCTTCCTCCCTGAGCTGCTGGGCCTGGGGTACGGTCTCTCTCGGCCGGGAGGCAGCGGGAACAGGTCCTTGACCGGGAATCGAACCCCGAACCCTGACCTCCAGGGTCCTAGGCCAGCGCTAACCACTGAGCCGCACCGGCCGGGGCTGTGTCTCTGTTCGTCTCTGAGCCGCTCGGCCTGGGGGGCTGTCTCTCTCGGCCGGGAGGCAGCGGGAACAGGTCCTTGACCGGGAATCGAACCCCGAACCCTGGCCTCCAGGTTCCTAGGCCGGCGCGCTAACCATTGAGCCACACTGGCCGTGTCTCTCTCTTCCTCTCTGAGGTGCTCGGCCTGGGGACCTGTCTGTTTGCGTCTGGAGGCAGCAGGAACACGTCCTTGACCGGGAATCGAACCCCGAACCCTGAACCCCCAGGGTCCTAGGCCGGCGCTCTAACCACTGAGCCGCACCGGCCGGGGCTGTCTCTCTCTTCCTCTCTGAGCTGCCCGGCCTGGGGGACTGTCTCTCTCGGCCAGGAGGCAGTGGAACACGCCCTTGACCGGAATCGAACCCCGAACCCTGACCTCCAGGGTCCCTAGGCCGACGCTCTAACCACTGAGCAGCACCAGCCGGGGCTGTGTCTCTCTTTATCTCTGAGCCGCTCGGCCTGGGGGACTGTCTCTCTCTCGGCCTGGAGGCAGCGGGAACACGTCCTTGACCGAGAATCGAACCCTGAACCCTGACCTCCAGGGTCCTAGGCCGGCGCTAACCACTGAGCCGCACCGGCCCGGGCTGTGTCTCTCTCTCGTCCTCTCTGAGCTGCTCGGCCTGGGGGACTGTCTCTCTCGGCGAAAAGGCAGCAGTAACGCGTCCTTGACCGGGAATCGAACCTCGAACCCTGGCCTCCAGGGTCCTAGGCCGGCGCTCTAACCACTGAACCACACCGGCCGGGGCTGTGTCTCTCTCTTTAACTCTGAGCCGCTCGTCTCTCGGCCGGGAGGGGGCGGGAACACGTCCTTGACCGGGAATCGAACCCCGAACCCTGGCCTCCAGGTTCCTAGGCCGACGCTCTAACCACTGAGCCACACCAGCCGGGTCTGTGTCTCTCGTCCTCTCTGAGCTGCTGGGCCTGGAGGACGGTCTCTCTCGGCCGGGAGGCACAGGAACACGTCCTGGACCGGGAATCGAACCCCGAACCCTGACCTCCAGGGTCCCAGGCCGGCGCTCTAACCACTGAGCCACACTGGCCGGGGCAGTGTCTCTCTTCCTCCCTGAGCTGCTGGGCCTGGGGGCCTGTCTCTCTCGGCCGGGAGGCAGCGGGAACACGCCCTTGACAGGGAATCGAACCCCGAACCCTGACCTCCAGGGTCCTAGGCCGGCGTGCTAACCACTGAGCCGCACCGGCCGGAGCTATGTCTCTGTTCGTCTCTGAGCCGCTCGGCCTGGGGGGCTGTCTCCCTCGGCCGGGAGGCAGCGGGAACAGGTCCTTGACCGGGAATCGAACCCTGAACCCTGACCTCCAGGTTCCTGGGCTGGTGCTCTAACCATTTAGCCATACCGGCCGGGGCTGTCTCTCTCTCGTCTCTGAGCTGCTCGGCCTGGGGGTCTGTCTCTCTGGCCGGGAGGCAGCAGGAACACGGCCTTGACCGGGAATCGAACCCGGAACCCTGACCTCCAGGGTCCCAGGCCAGCGCTAACCACTGAGCCGCACCGGCCGGGGCTGTCTCTCTCTCTCGTCTCTGAGCTGCTCGGCCTGGGGGACTGTCTCTCTCGGCTGGGAGGCAGCAGGAACACGGCCTTGACCGGGAATCGAACCCGGAACCCTGACCTCCAGGGTCCCAGGCCAGCGCTAACCACTGAGCCGCACCGGCCGGGGCTGTGTCTCTCTCTTCCTCTCTGAGCTGCTCGGCCTGGGGGACTGTCTCTCGGCCGGGAGGCAGCGGGAACACGTTCTTGACCGGGAATCGAACCCCGAACCCTGACCTCCAGGGTCCCAGGCCGACGCTCTAACCACTGAGCCGCACCAGCCGGGGCTGTCTCTCTCTTCCTCCCTGAGCCGCTCGGCCTGGGGGGCTGTCTCTCTGGGCCTGGAGGCAGCGGGAACCCGTCCTTGACCGGGAATCGAACCCCGAACCCTAGGGTCCTAGGTTGACGCTAACCACTGGACAACACCAGCCGGCTGTCTCTCTCTTCATCTCTGAGCCGCTCAGCCTGGGGGTCTGTCTCTCTCGGCTGGGAGGCAGCGGGAACACGTCCGTGATCGGGAATCGAACCCCGAACCCTGACCTCCAGGGTCCTAGGCCGACGCTAACCACTGATCCACACTGGCCGGGGTTGTGTCTCTCTTCCTCTCTGAGCTGCTCGGCCTGGGGGACTGTCTCTCTCTCGGCCGGGAGGCAGCGGATCACGCCCTTGACCGGGAATCGAACCCCGAACCCTGACCTCCAAGGTCCCAGGCCAGCGCTAACCACTGAGCAACACAGGCTGTGGTTGTCTCTCTCTTCCTCTCTGAGCCTCTCGGCCTGGGGGCCTGTCTGTCTGGGTCTGGAGGCAGCAGGAACACGTCCTTGACCGGGAATCGAACCCCGAACCCTGAACCCCCAGGGTCCTAGGCCGGCGCTCTAACCACTGAGCCGCAACGGCCCGGGCTGTGTCTCTCTCTCGTCCTCTTTGAGCCGCTCGGCCTGGGGGACTGTCTCTCTCTCGGCCGGGAGGCAGCGGGAACACGCCCTTGACCGGGAATCGAACCCTGAACCCCGAACCCTGACCTCCTAGTTCTTAGTCCGATGCTCTAACCACTGAGCCTCACCAGCCGGGGCGGTCTCTCTCTTCCTCTCTGAGCCGCTCGGCCTGGGGGTCTGTCTCTCTCGGCCGGGAGGCAGCGGGAACA
Organism: Pipistrellus pygmaeus; assembly: GCA_949987585.1. Classification (NCBI taxonomy): domain Eukaryota; kingdom Metazoa; phylum Chordata; class Mammalia; order Chiroptera; family Vespertilionidae; genus Pipistrellus; species Pipistrellus pygmaeus. Next base: position 4,105,380 of record OX465324.1, on the reverse strand, counting down.
CATTCGTGACCGGGAATCGAACCCCGAACCCTGACCTCCAGGGTCCTAGGCCGGACGCGCTAACCACTGAGCCGCACCGGCCGGGCTGTGTCTCTCTTCGTCTCTGAGCCGCTCGGCCTGGGGGACTGTCTCTCTCGGCAAAGAGGCAGCGGGAACACGCCGTTGACCGGGAATCGAACCGTTAACCCTGACCTCCAGGGTCCTAGGCCGGAGCTCTAACCACTGAGCCGCACCGGCCGGGGCTGTGTCTCTCTTCATCTCTGAGCTGCTGGGCCTGGGGGACTGTCTCTCTCTCGGCCGTGAGGCAGCGGGAACACGCCCTTGACCGGGAATCGAACCCCGAACCCTGGCCTCCAGGGTCCTAGGCCGGCGCGCTAACCATTGAGCCGCACCGGCCGGGTCTGTGTCTCCCTTCCTCTCTGAGCCGCTCAGCCTGGGGGACTGTCTCTCTCTCGGCTGGGAGGCAGCAGGAACACGTCCTTGACTGGAAATCGAACCCTGAAACCCCAGGTTCCTAGGCTGGCGCTAACCACTGAGCCGCACCGGCCGGGGCTGTCTCTCTCTTCCTCCCTGAGCTGCTGGGCCTGGGGTACGGTCTCTCTCAGCCGGGAGGCAGCGGGAACAGGTCCTTGACCGGGAATCGAACCCCGAACCCTGACCTCCAGGGTCCTAGGCCAGCGCTAACCACTGAACCGCACCGGCCGGGGCTGTGTCTCTGTTCGTCTCTGAGCCGCTCGGCCTGGGGGGCTGTCTCTCTCGGCCGGGAGGCAGCGGGAACAGGTCCTTGACCGGGAATCGAACCCCGAACCCTGGCCTCCAGGTTCCTAGGCCGGCGCTCTAACCACTGACCCACACCGGCCGGGGCTGTCTCTCGTCCTCTCTGAGCTGCTCGGCCTGGGGGACTGTCTCTCGGCCGGGAGGCAGCGGGAACAGGTCCTTGACCGGGAATCGAACCCCGAACCCTGACCTCCTGGTTCCTAGGGCGGCGCACTAACCACTGAGCCGCACCAGCCGAGGCTGTGTCTCTCTTCCTCTCTGAGCCGCTCGGCCAGGGGGACTGTCTCTCTCTGGCAGGGAGGCAGCGGGAACCCGTCCTTGACCGGGAATCGAACCCCGAACCCTGACCTCCAGGGTCCCAGGCCGGCGCTCTAACCATTGAGCCGCACCGGCCGGGGCTGTGTCTCTCTCTTTCTCTCTGAGCCGCTCGGCCTGGGGTGCTGTCCCTCTCAGCAGGGAGGCAGCAGGAACCCATCCTTGACCGGGAATCGAACCCTGAACCCTGACCTCCAGGGTCCCTAGGCCGGCGCTCTAACCACTGAGCCGCACCGGCCGGGGCTGTGTCTCTCTCTTCCTCTCTGAGCCGCTCGGCCTGGGGGACGGTCTCTCTCGGCCGGGAGGCACAGGAACACGTCCGTGACCGGGAATCGAACCCCAAACCCTGAACCCTGCCCTCCAGGGTCCTAGGCCGGCGCGCTAACCACTGAGCCGCACTGGCCGGGGATGTCTCTCACTTCCTCTCTGAGCCGCTCGGCCTGGGGGACTGTCTCTCTCGGCCTGGAGGCAGCGGGAACACATCCTGGACGGGGAATCGAACCCTGAACCCTGACCTCCAGGGTCCCTAGGCCGGCGCTCTAACCACTGAACCGCACCGGCCGGGGCTGTGTCTCTCTCTTCCTCTCTGAGCTGCTCGGCCTGGGGGGCTGTCCCTCTCAGCAGGGAGGCAGCAGGAACCCGTCCTTGACCAGGAATCGAACCCCGAACCCTGACCTCCAGGGTCCCAGGCCGGCGCTCTAACCACTGGGCCGCACCGGCCGGGCTGTGTCTCTCTCTTCCTCTCTGAGCCGCTCGGCCTGGGGGGCTGTCTCTCTCGGCGAAGAGGCAGCAGGAACACGTCCTTGACCGGGAATCGAACCCCGAACCCCCAGGTTCCTAGGCCAGCGCTAACCACTGAGCGGCACCAGCCGGGGCTGTCTCTCTCTTCCTCTCTGAGCTGCTGGGCCTGGGGGGCTGTCTCTCTCGGCCGGGAGGCAGCGGGAACAGGTCCTTGACCGGGAATCGAACCCCGAACCCTGACCTCCTGGTTCCTAGGGCGGCGCTAACCACTGAGCCGCACCAGCCGGGGCTGTGTCTCTCTTCCTCTCTGAGCTGCTCGGCCTGGGGGGCTGTCTCTCTGGGCCTGGAGGCGACGGAAACACGTCCTTGACCGGGAATCGAACCCCGAACCCTGACCTCCAGGGTCCCAGGCCGACGCTCTAACCACTGAACCGCACCGGCCGGGGCTGTCTCTCTCTTCCTCTCTGAGCTGCTGGGCCTGGGGGGCTGTCTCTCTGGGCCTGGAGGCGACGGAAACACGTCCTTGACCGGGAATCGAACCCCGAACCCTGACCTCCAGGGTCCTAAGCCGGCGCTCTAACCACTGAGCAACACCAGCTGGTACTGTCTCTCTCTTCCTCTCTGAGCTGCTGGGCCTGGGGGACTCTCTCTCTCGGCCGGGAGGCAGCGGGAACAGGTCCTTGACCGGGAATCGAACCCTGAACCCTGACCTCCAGGGTCCCTAGGCCGGCGCGCTAACCACTGAGCCGCACCGGCCGGGGCTGTCTCTCACTTCCTCTCTGAGCCGCTCGGTCTAGGGGACTGTCTCTCTCGGCGAAGAGGCAGCGGGAACGCGCCCTTGACCGGGAATCGAACCCCGAACCCTGACCTCCAGGGTCCCAGGCCGGATGCTCTAACCACTGAGCCGCACTGGCTGGGGCTGTCTCTCTCTCTTCGTCTCTGAGCTGCTCGGCCTGGGGGACTGTCTCTCACGGCCGGGAGGCAGCGGGAACAGGTCCTTGACCGGGAATCGAACCCCGAACCCTGACCTCCAGGGTCCTAGGCCGGCGCTCTAACCACTGAGCCGCACCGGCCGGGGCTGTCTCTCTTCCTCTCTGAGCCGCTCGGCCTGGGGGACTGTCTCTCACGGCCGGGAGGCAGCAGGAACACGTCCTTGACCGGGAATCGAACCCTGAACCCCCAGGTTCCTAGGCTGGCGCTAACCACTGAGCCGCACCGGCTGGGGCTGTCTCTCTCTTCCTCCCTGAGCTGCTGGGCCTGGGGTACGGTCTCTCTCGGCCGGGAGGCAGCGGGAACAGGTCCTTGACCGGGAATCGAACCCCGAACCCTGACCACCTAGTTCATAGTCCGACGCTCTAACCACTGAGCCGCACCGGCCGGGGCTGTGTCTCTTTCGTCTCTGAGCCGCAGCCCCGCGGACCCTCAGCGTCTGTCCGTCCGTCCGCCCGCCCGCCCGCCCGCCGCCCGCGGTGACGTCTCTGTGACGGACGCCCCGGGGGACTGTCCCTTTCACAAAGGCCTTTTCCTATAATCCCGTCCTCCTTTCCCCTCAGAGCTTCCTCTCCTCCTCCCGCCTGAGCCTGTTTCCTGAAAACATGATTTATTGGGGTTTTTTTTCTTAAGGACGGAGTGGCGGGGGCAGGCAGAACGGAGGGATGTGTTTTTCTGAGCTTGTGCTACCCCGAGGGGCACGTGTCTGGGGTAGGGGAAAAGCGGAAAAGGAAGGGACTCTGTTTGCATCTTTTAATAATAATAATAATAATAATAATAATAATAATTTAATAAAAAAGTATATTTAAAAAAAATCCAAAACGAAAATGTTAACACATCTATTGAAGTGACCACAGGAATGCTTTTTAAGCCATTACGCAGTAAATTATATTTCGTATGGATGTGTGTGTAGCTATCCAAAAATTACGGAAATAAAACCCACTTGTCTTATTTAAAGAAAAAAAAAATTAAGTAAAATATATTTTTTTTTTAAAAAAAAATAAAAGCAAATAGTTTTTTAAAATCAATAAAAATAATTTTAAATTTATGAGTGACCGGGCCTGATGCTACATTGGGAAGATATAAATTGAATTGAATGCCTTTGGCCAGTGTGGCTCAATGGATAAGAGTGTCGGCCTGCGGACGGAAGGGTCCTGGGTTCGATTCCCGGTCAAGGGCATGGACCTTGGTTTTGGGTACATCCCCAGTGGGGGGCGTGTGGGAGGCATCCAGTCCATGATTCTCTCTCCTCATGGATGTTTCTCTCTCTCCCTTCTTCTCTGAAGTCAACAACAACAACAAAACAAACAAACAAACAAAAAATACATATATATATATATATATTGTTGAAAGAAAGAAAGAAAGAAAAAGAAGGGAAGGAAGGAAGGAAGGAAGGAAGGAAGGAAGGAAGGAAGGAAGGAAGGAAGAAAGAAAGAAAGAAAGAGAAAGAGAGAGTAAGCAAGCCCTGGCTGGTGCGGCTCAGTGGTTGAGCATCAACCTAGGAACCAGGAGGTCAGGGTTCGATTCCCGGTCAAGGGCATGGACCTTGGTTGCCGGCTCCATCCCCAGCAGGGGGCGTGCAGGAGGCAGCCGGTCCATGATTCTCTCTCCTCATGGGTGTTTCTGTCTCTCTCTCCCTCTCCCTTCCTCTCTGGAAACAATAAAATACATTTTAGAAAAAGGAAGGAAGGAAGGAAGGAAGGAAGGAAGGAAGGAAGGAAGGAAGGAAGGAAGGAAGAGAAAGAAAGAGAGAGAGAGAGAGAGAGAGAGAGAGAGAGAGAGAGAGAGAAAGGAAAGAAAGAAAGAAAGAAAGGAAGGAAGGAAGGAAGGAAGGAAGGAAGGAAGGAAGGAAGGAAGGAAGGAAGGAAGGGAAAGAAAGAAAGAAAGAAAAAGAAAGAAAGAAAGAAAGAAAGAAAGGAAGGAAGGAAGGAAGGAAGGAAGGAAGGAAGGAAGAGAAAGAAAGAAAAAGAGAGAGAGAGAGAGAGAGAGAGAGAGAGAGAGAGAGAGAGAGAGAAAGAAAGAAAAAAGAAAAGAAAAGAAAAGAAAAGAAAAGAAAAGAAAAGAAAAGAAAAGAAAGAGCTGGTCCCTGGGTTCAGGGTCCCGGCTGGACACCTGGGAGGGGAGGGAGGGAGGGGCGGGGCCCAGCACCGTGACCCTGACCCTGACCTTGACCCTGACCCTGACCCTGACCCTGACCTTGACCCTGACCCTGACCCTGACCCTGACCTTGCAGGAGGATGAGGCGGCCGCTGCTGCTGCTGCTGGTGCTGTGGGGGGCCCGGGGCCAGCCGCCCCCGAAGCCCAACTTCGTCCTGATCGTGGCCGACGACCTGGGCATCGGAGACCCCGGCTGCTACGGCAACGAGACCCTCAGGTGGGGGCGCGGCCGTCCTGCCCGCGGACGCGGGGCCGGGCGTGTGTGCGGGCCGCGGTCCCGGCGACGTGCACGTCAGGGGGGCACGGACCGCGGGGAGACGTGGAAAGCCCGCCCGTGGCA
>OX465324.1:4085060-4095060 GCA_949987585.1 Pipistrellus pygmaeus | reverse complement strand
CACCTGGGCACGCACTGCCACAACACGTCCGACTTCTGCCACCACCCGTCCAGCCACGGGTTCGACTACTTCCACGGGCTGCCCGTGACCAACCTGCGGGACTGCAAGCCGGGGGCGGGCAGTGTGTTCACGCAGGCCGTGCGGCTGCTGGTGCTGGCCCCCCTGCAGGCCCTGGCGGTGGCGCTGGCGAGCCTGGCCGCCCTGCGGTGGCTGGGCCTGCTCCGGGTGCCCCTCGCCGTGTTCCTGGCCCTGGCGCTCGCCGCCGCCGCCCTGCTGGCCGGCCTGCTGTGCTTCCTGCACTACTTCCGGCCCCTCAACTGCTTCCTGATGCGGGACCGGGCGGTCAGCCAGCAGCCGCTGTCCTATGACAATCTCACCCAGCGGCTGGCGGCCGATGCCACACGCTTCATTCGACGGTGGGTGCTGTGTGTGTGTGTGTGTGTGTGTCCGGCTGTGCACTACCCCCTGGCCCCGTCCCGGCCCCCTGTCCCTGTCCTGCGGTGCCCGTGGTGTCCGCGGAACTGGGGCTCGGGATTCGCCATGGAGGGAACGGATCCGTGAGGTCCCCCAGCCCGATGGTCCCCCCAGGGCCATGGGCCCCCAGTCCCATGGCCACCCAGCCATATGGCCCCCCAGCCCCTTGGCCACCCAGCCCCATGGCCCCCCTAGACCCATGCCCCTCTACCCCATTTCCCTCCCGACCCCATGGCCCTGCAGCCCCATGGCCCCAAGCCCAATGACCCCCCAGCCCTGTGGTCTCCTAGTTCCATGACACCCCCCAGCCCCATGCCCCCCAGTGCTATGGCATTACCAGTCTCATGGCCACCAGCCCCATGGCCCCCAGCCCCATGAGCCCCCAGTCCCATGGCCCCCAGTCCCATGGCCACCAGCCCCATGGCCCCCCAGTGCTATGGCATTACCAATCTCATGACCACCAGCCCCATGGCCCTCAGTCTCATATCCCCCAGCCCCATGAGCCCCCAGTCCTATGGCCTCCCAGTCCCATGGCCCCCCAGCCTCATGGCCCCCAGTGCTATGGCATTACCAGTCTCATGGCCACCAGCCCCATGGCCCCCAGCCCCATGGCCCCCCAGCCCCATGGCCCCCAGTCCCATGGCCCCCCAGCCCCATGGTCCCCAGCCCCATGGCCCCCCAGCCCCATGATCCCCAGCCCCATGGTCCCCAGCCCCATGGGCCCCAGCCCCATGGCCCCCCAGCCCCATGGCCCCCAGCCCCATGGTCCCCCAGCCCCATGGTCCCCAGCCCCATGGTCCCCAGCCCCATGGCCCCCAGTCCCATGGTCCCCCAGCCCCATGATCCTCAGTCTCATATCCCCCAGCCCCATGGCCCCCAGCCCCATGGCCCCCCAGCCCCATGGCCCCCAGTCCCATGGCCCCCCAGCCCCATGGTCCCCAGCCCCATGGTCCCCAGCTCCATGGTCCCCAGCCCCATGGTCCCCAGCTCCATGGTCCCCAGCCCCATGGTCCCCAGCCCCATGGTCCCCAGCTCCATGGTCCCCAGCCCCATGGTCCCCAGCCCCATGGTCCCCAGCTCCATGGTCCCCAGCCCCATGGCCCCCCAGCCCCATGACCTCCCAGCCCCATGGACCCCAGTCCCATGGTCCCCAGCCCCATGACCCTCAGTCTCATATCCCCCAGCCCCATGGCCCCCCAGCCCCATGGTCCCCCAGCCCCATGGTCCCCAGCCCCATGCCCCCCAGTCCTATGGCCTCCCAGCCCCATGGCCCCCAGCCCCATGGCCCCCCAGTGCTATGGCATTACCAGTCTCATGGCCCCCAGCCCCATGGCCCCCAGTCCTATGGCCCCCAGCCTCATGGCCCCCAGCCCCATGGTCCCCCAGTCCCATGGCCCCCAGCCCCATGGCCCCCCAGTCCCATGGCCCCCCAGTCCCATGACCCCAGTCCCATGGCCCCCCAGCCCCATGGCCCCCAGCCCCATGGTCCCCCAGCTCTATGGTCCCCCAGCCCCATGGACCCCAGCCCCATGGCCCCCCAGCCCCATGGCCCCCAGCCCCATGGCCCCCAGCCCCATAGTCCCCAGCCCCATGGCCCCCAGCCCCATGGCCCCCTAGCCCCATGGCCCCCAGCCCCATGGCCCCCCAGCCCCATGGCCCCCAGCCCCATGGCCCCCAGCCCCATAGTCCCCAGCCCCATGGCCCCCAGCCCCATGGCCCCCCAGCCCCATGGACCCCAGCCCCATGGCCCCCCAGCTCTATGGTCCCCCAGCCCCATGGACCCCCAGCCCCATGACCCTCAGTCTCATATCCCCCAGCCCCATGCCCCCCAGTCCTATGGCCTCCCAGCCCCATGGCCCCCAGCCCCATGGCCCCCCAGTGCTATGGCATTACCAGTCTCATGGCCCCCAGCCCCATGGACCCCAGCCCCATGGCCCCCAGCCCCATGGCCCCCAGCCCCATAGTCCCCAGCCCCATGGCCCCCAGCCCCATGGCCCCCCAGCCCCATGGCCCCCAGCCCCATGGCCCCCAGCCCCATAGTCCCCAGCCCCATGGCCCCCAGCCCCATGGCCCCCAGCCCCATGGCCCCCAGCCCCATAGTCCCCAGCCCCATGGCCCCCAGCCCCATGGCCCCCCAGCCCCATGGCCCCCAGCCCCATGGTCCCCAGCCCCATAGTCCCCAGCCCCATGGCCCCCAGCCCCATGGCCCCCAGCCCCATGGCCCCCAGCCCCATAGTCCCCAGCCCCATGGCCCCCAGCCCCATGGCCCCCCAGCCCCATGGCCCCCAGCCCCATGGCCCCCCAGCCCCATGGCCCCCAGCCCCATGGCCCCCAGCCCCATAGTCCCCAGCCCCATGGCCCCCAGCCCCATGGCCCCCAGCCCCATGGCCCCCAGCCCCATGGTCCCCAGCCCCATGGCCCCCCAGCCCCATGGCCTCCCAGCCCCATGGCCTCCTAGACCCATGGCCCCCCTAGACTCATGTCTCCCACCCATTGCACCCACCCCCACCCCCATGGCCCTGCAGCCACCTGGCTCCAAGCCCAATGACACCTCCCATCTTGGTTGGGTTCATTTGCATACTTGTTCCCGATTGGCCGGCGGGCGTCACGGAGGTATGGTCGATTTGCATATTAGGCTTTTATTGTATTGTGTTTTTTGTTTGTTTGTTTGTTTGTTTTTGGCAGGAACTCCGAGAGACCCTTCCTGCTCGTCTTCTCCTCCATCCAGGTGCACACGGCCCTGTACGCCTCCCAGGACTTTGCCGGGAAGAGCAAGCACGGAGCCTACGGGGACGCGGCCGAGGAGATGGACTGGGGTGTGGGTACGTGAGTCCCTGTCTCTCCCCTCCCTCCCCCCCCCCCCCCCCCCCCCGTGTGAACGTCCGATGTGGCTGCGTCTTTTCCTCCCTCCGGCTGAACTCTGTGTGTTCCCACCCAGTTCCCGACACCGTTATAGGCTGTGAATGTGCTTTAAACATATCTATCTATAATCACATGTGTCAAACACAAGGCCCGAGGGCCAAATCCAGCCCGGCCAGGCCTTGCCATGTGGCCCCGCACCTCGCTGTCGTCACTGCACTCCGCTGCCAGTTTATGACATTGTCAGTTTATGACTGTTCGGTAAACCATTCGGCCCGCGATCTAGGCTGGATTTTAGATGTTGGCCCCTTCTGTGATTGAGTCCGACACCCCTAAATTCTATATAAACAAAACTATATATATAAAAGCCTAACCAACCGAATGGCCAAAAATTACCGTGTTTCCCCGAAAATCAGACATCCTCCGAAAATAAGACCTACGTCCAGGGTTCCTTCTGAGTGACATAGAAGGCACCCCCCCCCCCCCGAAAATAAGGCCCCCCGCTACCCCCAGGATAACCATGAGAGATTGGGTCCACTGATTCTGAGAGAAACGGAGTCACAAGACACTCACCGGGAAATCCAGGAATGGGATGGTGAGGATGAGGTTCCAGAGGACGATGATGATGACACGATGGTCATGGAATATCCATGAGTCCATTCTCGATACGGTAGGATTCACGGTGTGTCTGGTTTTGTGTGTTGACAACGACCGTACTGCCGTACCGTATGCAGGTATAATACATTTCCTTTATTTTATTTTTTAATATTTTATTTTAAATATATTTTATTGCCAAGGCCAGTTTGGCTCAATGGATAGAGCGTCGGCTTGGGGACTGGATTCCCGGTCAAGGGCATGTGCCTTGGTGGCTGAGGGCACATCCCCAGTGGGGGGCGTGCAGGAGGCAGCTGATCAGTGATTCTCTCTCATCGATGTTTCTGGCTCTCTATCCCTCTCTCTTCCTCCCCTCTGTGAAAAATCAATAAAATATATATTAAAAAAAAAAAAAAAAAAAAAAAACATCCATGAGGAGAGAGAATCAGGCATCGGCTGCCTCTTGGTTTGTCTTAAGCAGCAAACCGAAGGTCAGGGTGGCTGCTCGCTGTGGTGTTGACAAGAACCTGTGACCCCTGGTGGCCAGCGCCCGTCATAGCGACCGGTCATTCGCCGTTTGGTTGATTTGCATAGCGGGGTTTTATTATATAGGATTAGAGATTTGTGCAATAGGCCTTCTTTTCCCCTGCCTCCTGGCACCGGTTTTCCTCTGGGACCCGGGACCCAGGCCTTCGCTCTGTCCGCCACCTTCAGTCTTGGTTCTGGCCATAGCACCATGTTTATATCCCTCTCCCCCGCCGCCCCCCACCGCCCCCAGCCTCCCCTCAAAGCATTTGGCTGCTCTGTTACCTGCATGTCGCCTGCCCAGAGGCCCGAAGAGGCTGGGGGGTGGGGCCGCTCCCATGTTTTGTCGGGTTAATTTGCATACTCGGCCCTGATTGGCTGGTGGGCGTCGCGACGTGATGGTCAATTTGCATACTCGGTCCTGGTCGGCTGGTGGCCGTCGCAACATGACGGTCCATTTGCATGCTTCTCGTTTATTAGTGTGGATTATAGATTTCCGAGAAAGGCATGGGAGAGGGAGAGAGAGGGAGAGACAGAAACATCCATGAGGAGAGAGGATCATGGTCCGGCTGCCTCCTGCACGCCCCCTACTGGGGATGGAGCCCGCAACCTGGGCCTGTGCCCTTGACCGGGAGTTGAACCCTGATCTCCTGATTCTTAGGACGATTCTCAACCACTGAGCCATGACAGCTGGCCTCTTGGTTTTGTTTTTTGGGTTTTTTTTTTTTAAACATATTTTATTGATTTTCATAGAGAGGAAGAGAGAGGGAGAGAGAGTTAGAAACATCGATGAGAGAGGATCATTGACCAGCTGCCTCTTCCACGCCCCCCACTGGGGAGGTGCCCGCAACCAAGGCCCATGCCCTTGACCGGAATCGAACCTGGGACCTTTCCACTGAGCCAAACAGGTTTTGGCAGGAGAATATTTTGTTGTGGGGATGGGTGAATGCTTCATCTCTCTCTTTAAAAAAAAAAAACTATATATATATATATATATATATGTATATATATGTATGTATGTGTATATATATATATATATATATGTATGTATATATATATATATATATATATGTTTTTATTGACCTCAGGAAGGAAAAGAGAGAGGAAGAGAGAGATCGAAAGATCCATGAGGAGAGAGAATCACGGATCGGCTGCCTCCTGCACGCCCCCCTCCTGGGTTTGGAACCCCACAACCCGGGCCTGTGCCCTTAACCGGGAATCGAACCCTGACCTCCTGGTTCCTAGGTCAGTGCTCAACCACTGAGCCATACCAGCCTGGCTGTGTTTATTTTCTGTCTTTAAAAATTGACCTGGTCGGGCTGGCATTGGTTCATCAAATGGTATACGTTTTCAGGTCTCTGATGCTATATAATACAAGTGTGTATATTGTATTAACCTCGCTGTTGGTTTTTAAAATATATAGTTTTTAGCCGAAACCGGTGTGGCTCAGTGGATAGAGCGTCGGCCTGCGGACTGAAAGGTCCCGGGTTCGATTCCCGGTCAAGGGCATGGACCTTGGTTGCGGGCACATCCCCAGTGGGGGGCGTGCAGGAGGCAGCTGATTGATGATCCTCTCTCATCGATGTTTCTGACTCTCTCTCCCTTCCTCTCTGTAAAAAATCAATAAAATATATTTGAAATATATATATAGTTTTAGTGATGTCAGGGAGAGAGAGAAGCATTCATGATGAGAGAGAATCATGGATCAGCTGCCTCCTGCACACCCCCCCTACTGGGATAGAGCCTGCAACCCAAGCCTGTGCCCTGACCGGGAATCGAACCTATGACCTCCTGGTTCCTAGATCGATGCTCAACCTCTGAGCCAGCCGCCATGCTGGCCTGACAAGTCTGTCTCTGTTTTGCTTGTTAAGTCTGCTCAGGCCTGATATTTCCTGATGTTGGCAAGGTTTCTCTCCATGATGCTGGCGTTTCTACCCTGTGTCCCCGAAAATAAGACAGTGTCTTCTATTCATGTTTTTGCTCCCAAAGAGGCGCTAGGTGTAATGTTCAGGGGATGTCTTATTTTTCCATGAAGAAGAATTTATTGTGCAATTTATTGTGCAATTTATTGTGAAATGAAAATAAAGGAAATTTGCCAAAACCGGTTTGACTCGGCGGATAGAGCGTCAGCCTGCGGACTGAAAGGTCCCGGGTTCGATTCCCGGTCAAGGGCATGGGCCTTGGTGGCTGAGGGCACATCCCCGGTGGGGGGCGTGCAGGAGGCAGCTGATGGATGATTCTCTCTCATCATCGATGTTTCTAACTCTCTATCCCTCTCTCTTTCTCTCTCTAAAAAAATCAATAAGCCGGGACCGGTTTGGCTCAGTGGATAGAGCGTCGGCCTGTGGACTGAAAGGTCCCGGGTTCGATTCCGGTCAAGGGCATGGACCTTGGTTGCAGGCACATCCCCAGTGTGGGGTGTGCAGGAGGCAGCTGGTCGGTGTTTCTCTCTCATCAACGTTTCTAACTCTCTGTCCCTCTCAATTCCTCTCTGTGTAAAATCAATAAAATATATTTTTTTAAAAATCAATAAAATATATTAAAAAAAAATAATAAAATAAAATAAAAGGAAATTGATTTACCTGTAGACGGTAGTACGGTCGTTGTCAACACAAACCAGACACTACAGGATCCAGAATGGACTCACTGATTCCATGACAATCACGTCATCATAACAGTCCAATTCTGGAACATCATCCTTACCATCCAATTCCTCCTGGATTTCCTGGTGAATTTCTTGTGCCTCCATTTCTCTCGGAATCCGTGGACCAAATCTCTCATGTTAGCCTGGGGGGGGGGGACCTTTTATTGGGGGGGGGAGGTGCCTTCTATTTCACTCAGAAGGAAACCTGTACGTAAAGTCTTATTTTCGGAGGATGTCTGATCTTCGGGGAAAAACACGGTAAGCCAGCCTGGCTGCCTCTGACATTTGGCTGTGGGATGGGATGAGGTTGCTCAGAGCTGCAGATTTTTCTCCCTTTCACATCCAGGACGAGGGTTTATTATATCAGTATGCCGCTGGGATACTGACACGGCAGGTCCCAGGAGAGCCATGCCAGCGTCTGCTCTGGTCCTGTTTGTTCGCCGCAGAATGTAACCGTCCCCTGGGCCTCTCCGCGTCCGCCATGTTCCAGGCGCCTTTGTTGCCGATGAATGGGGCCCTCTGTTCGCTAGGGGGCTCGGGTGTGCATGCGGAGGGCCGAGAGGAGGTGGCCCGTCCATCATGATGAGATGTGTTAGGGGCGGGACGTGGGAGTTAGCTCGCTGCGGGGCTGGCAAGGTGCTGAGGGTTTTGCATGCGATGGAGAGCGGGGATGGGGATGGCAGGGCGGCTGTGGATGGAGATGGAGGTGATGGAGGTGGTGGTGGTGGTGTTGGTGATGGTGGTGATGGTGGTGGTGGTGGTGGTGATGATGATGGTGATGATGGTCATGGTGACGATGGTGATGGTGTTGGTGTTGGTGATGGTGATGATGGTGATGGTGGTGGTGGTGGTGGTGGTGGTGTTGGTGATGATGGTGATGATGATGGTGGTGGTGGTGATGGTGGTGTGATGGTGATGAGGATGGTGATGGTGGTCATGGTGATGAGGATGAAGATGATGGTGATGAAGATGGTAATGGTGATAAAGATAATGGTGATGATGATGGTAGTGAGGGTAATGATAACAGTTGATGGTGATGATGGTGATGATGAGGATGGTGATGGTGATGATGAAGGGGATGGGGATAATGATGGTGATGGTGATGAAGATGGTGATGATGATGAAGATGATGATGGTGATGGTGGTGATGATGGTGATGATGGTGATGAAGATGATGATGGTGATGATGATGATGATGGGGATGGGGATAATGATGGTGATGATGATGAAGATGGTGATGATGATGAAGATGATGAAGGTGATGATGGTGATGGTGATGATGAAAATGATGATGGTGATGGTGATAATGATGGGGATAATGATGGTGATGGTGATGATGATGGTGATGATGGGGATGGGGATAATGATGGTGATAATGATGGTGATGATGGTGGTGGTGATGATGGTGGTGATGGTGGTGATGGTGATGATGGTGATGGTGATGATGGTGATGGTGATGATGGTGATGAAGATAATGGTAGGGGATGATGGTAGGGGGTAGTGATAATGATAGTGATGGTAATGGTGATGGTGACGAAGATGATGGTGATGATGGTGATGATGGTGATGATGGTGATGATGTTATGGTGGTGGCGATGATGATGAAGATGATGATAATGATGGTAGTGATGGTGATAATGGTGGTGATGGTGATGATGTGATGGTAGTGATGATGGTGGTGATGAAGATGGTGATGATGGTGGTGGTGGTGGTGATGGTTATGGTGATGATGATAGTGATGGTGATAAAGATGGTGATAAAGATGGTGATGGTGGTGATGACAATGGTAGTGTTGGGGATAAAGACAATGGTGATGATGATAAAGATAGTAATGATGTTGATGGTGGTGATGGTGATGGTGATGATGATGGTGATGGTGATGGTGATGGTGATGGTGGGGATGGGATGATAGTGATGATGATGGTGATGGTGGTGGATTCCAGTCAAGAGCATGGACCTTGGTGGCGGGCACATCCCCAGGTGGGGGCGTGCAGGAGGCAGCTGATGGATGTGTCTCTCTCCTTGATGTTTCTCTCTCTCCCTCTTCCTTCCTCTCTCTGAAAAAAATCAATAATATAGATAGATAGATAGATAGATAGATAGATTTTTAAAAAGAGGGCACCTCCTTTGCTCCCTAAGAAATCGGAGGGCAGCCAAAACCAGTGTGGCTCAGTGGATAGAGCCGTTGGCCTGCGGACTGAAGGGTCCCAGGTTCGATTCCCAGTCAAGGGCATGTACCTTGGTTGCAGGCACATCCTCAGTAGAAGGTGTGCAGGAGGCAGCTGGTTGATGTTTCTCTCTCATCTGATGTTTCTAACTCTCTATCCCTCTCCCTTCTTCTCTGTAAAAAAATCAATAAAATATATTTATTTTATTTTTTAAATATATTTTATTGATTTTTTACAGAGAGGAAGGGAGAGAGAGTCAGAAACATCGATGAGAGAGAAACATCCATCAGCTGCCTCCTGTACGCCCCCCACTGGGGATGTGCCTGCAACCAAGGTCCATGTCCTTGACCGGGAATCGAACCCGGGACCCTTCCGTCCGCAGGCTGACGCTCTATCCATTGAGCCACACCGGTTTCAGCTCTTTCTTTCTTTCTTTCTTTCTTTCTTTCTTTCTTTCCTTCTTTCTTTTTTTCTTTTTAAATATATTTTATTGATTTTTTTAGAGAGGAAGAGAGAGGGATGGAGAGCTAGAAACATCGATGATGAGAGAGAAACATCCATCCGCTGCCTCCTGCACACACACACCCACCCCACTGGGGATGTGCCCTCAGCCACCAAGGCTCACGCCCTTGACCGGGAATCGAACCCGGGACCCTCCGTCCGCAGGCCGAGGACGCTCTATCCGCTGAGCCACACCGGTTTCGGCCCACATTACTATATTCAAACAGCAGCCGCC
>OX465324.1:4075471-4084860 GCA_949987585.1 Pipistrellus pygmaeus | reverse complement strand
AAACAGCAGCCGCCGAGGGGCCCCCTCCCTGTTCCCTCCCTTGTACCCCAGGGCAGACTCTCACCCTGGACCTCGGTCGCCCCCTGCAGGTCAGATCCTGGACGTGCTGGATGAGCTTCAGCTGGCCAACCGCACCCTCGTCTACTTCACCTCGGACCAGGGCGCCCACGTGGAGGAGGTCACGGCCAAGGGCGAGCACCACGGGGGCAGCAACGGCATCTTCAAAGGTCAGAGCGGGGTACCCCCCACCCCTGGGGCCCCCCCCTTTTCCCCCCTCCCGGCCCCCTCTGCCCCCACCTCACCCCCCTGGGGAGACTCACCTGCTGGCTGCCCAAGGTGAGCAGATTGTAACATTGGGGTCAAAGCAGGATAACAGCCCGAAACCGGGGTGGCTCAATGGTTAGAGCGCCGGCCTGCGGACACGGAAGGGTCCCGGGTTCGATTCCACCCGGTCAAGGGCGTGGACCTTGGTGGCTGAGGGCACATCCCCAGTGGGGGGCGTGCAGGAGGCAGCTGATGGATGTGTCTCTCTCTCATCATCGATGTTTCTGGCTCTCTCTCCCTCTCCCTTCCTCTCTGTACAAAATTAATAAAATGTATTAAAGCCCTATAGCCAGTGTGGCTCAGTGGATAGAGCGTCGGCCTGCGGACTCAAGGGCCCTGGGTTCGATTTCACCCGGTCAAGGGCGTGGACCTTGGTGGCTGAGGGCACATCCCCAGTGGGGGGCGTGCAGGAGGCGGCTGATGGGTGTTTCTCTCTCTCTCATCGATATTTCTGACTCTGTATCTCTCTCTTTTCCTCTCTGTAAAAAAATCAATAAAATATATATATTTTTTAAAGTGGGACACCATTGAGGGGGGGTGTGGGGTGTTCTCGATTAAAAATTTGGTCTATATGATATTACATGATATTATAAATTATTATAGACTATTATACTATTATATCATAATTATGCAATAATTATAAATTATTATGTACATATTGCTTAAAAACACAGTCAGTAGGTCCCATAATGACAGGAACCTATTTTACGGTTAGTGTATAAATTAAAGTAATTTGATTTTTATAAAATAACTAATTTTAAGGTTTATTTTAATTTTAATTCTATATTTCCTTTTCTTTTCTTTTTTTTAAGGGAATTCTCTCTAAGGTGACTTAGGCAGGATATTTTTTTTTAATATATTTTATTGATTTTTACAGAGAGGAAGGGGAGAGGGAAGAAGGGAGAGGGATAGAGAGTTAGAAACATCGATGATGGGAGAGAATCATCCATCAGCTGCCTCCTGCACACCCCCCACTGGGGATGTGCCCGCCACCAAGGTCCAAGCCCTTGACCGGGAATCGAACCCGGGACCCTTTAGTCCGCAGGCCGACGCTCTATCCACTGAGCCACACCGGTTAAGCTATTTTATTGAATTTTTACAGAGAGGAAGGGAGAGGGATAGAGAGTGAGAAATATCAATGAGAGAGAATCATCAACCAGCTGCCTCCCGCACACCCCTCACCTGGGGATGTGCCCTCAGCCACCAAGGTCCACGCCCTTGACCGGGTGGAATCGAACCCGGGACCCTTTCGTCCGCAGGCCGGCGCTCTACCCACTGAGCCACACCGGTTCCGGCATAATCAGGACTTTTATTTTAAAACATCGTGGGGACGTGGGATGAACTGTTAGAAATGGGGACGTCTGGTCACCTGACTGTCTCTCTCTCCCTCCCCCTCGCCCCCCGTTGGCGTTTCTAGGGGGCAAGGGCAACAACTGGGAAGGTGGGATCCGGGTGCCTGGACTGCTGAGATGGCCCGGCGTGCTGCCCGCCGGGAGGGAGATCGGTGAGCCGACCAGCAACATGGACCTGTTCCCCACCGTGGTCAAGCTGGCCGGGGCCCAGCTGCCCCAGGACAGGTGCGTGTGGTGAGCGTGGCTCGAGGCTCGTGGCCCGTGGCCTGGCTGGCGTGGCTGGCGTGGCTCATGGCCCGTGGCCTGGCTGGCATGGCTGGCGTGGCTCATGGCCCGTGGCCTGGCTGGCGTGGCTCATGGCGTGGCTGGCGTGGCTCATGGCCCGTGGCCTGGCTGGCGTGGCTCATGGCTCATGGTGTGGCTGGCGTGGCTGGCGTGGCCTGGGACACGTGGCAGGTGGGGTCCGGTTATGTCACCAGATAACCGAGGGGTCCAAGCCGGATTGCCTCCTGGACACACACAACACCCCTCACCTGGGGATGTGCCTGCAACCAGGGTACATACGTGCCCTTGACCTGGAATCGAACCCCGGACCCTTCGGTCCGCAGGGAGAGGGATAGAGAGCTAGAAGCATCGATGAGAGAGAGAAACATTCATCAGCTGCCTCCTGCACAGGCCCTCCACCTGGGGATGTGCCCTCAGCCACCAAGGCCATGCCCTTGACCGGGAATCGAACCCGGGACCCTTCTGTCCGCGCAGGCCGACGCTCTATCCACTGAGCCACACCAGCCAGGGATTTAATATATTTTTATTGACCTCAGAAAGGAAGGGAGAAGGAGGGATAAACATCCATGAGGAGAGAGAATCGTGGATCAGCTGCCTCCTGCACGCCCCCCACTGGAGAGAGATTTCTCTTTCGTTTATTTATTATTATTAGTTTTTAAATATATTTTATTGATTTTTTTACAGAGAGGAAGGGAGAGGGATAGAGAGTTAGAAACATGGATGAGAGAGAGAAACATCGATCAGCTGCCTCCTGCACGCCCCCCACTGGGGATGTGCCCTCAGCCACCAAGGTCCCTGCCCTTGACCGGGAATCGAACCCGGGACCCTTCCTTCCGCAGGCTGACGCTCTATCCACTGAGCCACACTGGTGAGGGCTTTAAGAATATGTTTATTTACTTAATAGAGGAAGGGAGAGGGGAAAGAGAGAGAAACATCCTTCAGCTGCCTCCTGCACGCCCCCTACTGGCGATCCAGCCCACAACCCGGGCCTGTGCCCTTGACCGCGAATCGAACTTTGACCTCCTGGTTCCTAGGTCGACGGTCAACCACTGAGCCACGCTGGCCGAGCAAGAATATTAACAATTTGTTTTCAATGTTTTTTGTTTTATTTTTTGGGGTTTTTTTAATTTCCAAGAGGAAGGGAGAGGGAGGGAGAGAGAGACAGCAACATCCATCTTGTGATGCTCTTGGGAGGATTAAAAAAAACGCTGAGCCCCGGCCAATGTGGCTCAGTGGATAGAGCATCGGCATGCAGAGGGAAGGGTCCCAGGTTCGATTCCCGGTCAAGGGCATGGACCTGGGTGGCGGGCACATCCCCAGGTGGGGTTGTGTGCAGGAGGCAGCTGATGGATGTCTCTCTCACTCTCTCTCCCTCTCCCTTCCTCTTTGTTAAAAAAAAAAATCAATTTAAAAAATATATCTTTTTTTTTTTTTTTAAATGCTGACCTCCCTGCATTGCATATAGTACCCAGCAGAGTCAGGGAGGGCAGTTAGGGGTAGCAGGCCTGCAGGGGAGGGCAGTTAGGGGCCATCAGGCCTGCAGGGGAGGGCAGTTAGGGGCCATCAGGCCTGCAGGGGAGGGCAGTTAGGGGGGGTCAGGCCGGTAGGGGAGGGCAGTTAACGGTGACCAGGCCTGCAGGGGAGGGCAGTTAGGGCGATCAGGCCTGCAGGGGAGGGCAGTTAGGGGCGACCAGGCCTGCAGGGGAGGGCAGTTGGGGGCGACCAGGCCGGCAGGGGAGGGCAGTTAGGGGCGACCAGGCCTGCAGGGGAGGGCAGTTAGGGGCGACCAGGCCGGCAGGGGAGGGCAGTTGGGGGCGATCAGGCCGGCAGGGGAGGGCAGTTGGGGGGGATCACGCAGGCAAGCAGAGCGGTCAGGGAAGGCCGGCAGGCAGGTGAGCGGCGAGAAGCCAGCTTGTCCCGGATCGCTAACCAGCCCCCCCCCCCCCCCTGCCAACCCCACAGGATCATCGACGGGCGCGACCTGGTGCCCCTCCTGCTGGGCCAGACCCAGCGCTCGGAGCACGAGTTCCTGTTCCACTACTGCAACCTCTACCTCAACGCCATCCGCTGGCACCCGCCCAACAGTGAGTGATAAAATCCCAGAGGGCTTTGCTCCTCAGCGGGCGGCCGGTCGGTCGGTCGGTCGGTCGGCCGGCCGGGTCGGTCGGCCGGTCGGTCGGTGGGTGGGTGGACGGCTCGGGGGCGGGGCGCTTGGCTCGGCCGGGAACCCCTACTCCTCTCCGCTCTCCTCGCCGCTTCTGGTACAAGGGTCTCCGTTGGCTAAGCCCATGGCGGCTTCTTCCACCCGCAGAGGAGCGCCAGCGCTCCGAGCAACATGGCTGCTGCTTCGCTCGCTGCGTGCACGGCCGGAGGGCACTTGCCTCCGGGTCTTTCCCGGACGGACATGGCTTGTCTGCGGGGCCACCTCCCGAGCTCACAGACCCTCTCAGAGGGGCCGTGTCCTGGCTCATCCGTCCGTCTGTCGTCTGTCTGTCTGTGTGTTGTCAGGGATCCTGTGGGTTTTTGTCCCGGACACAGTGTTCTGAGGCGTGGATGTGGCGGTGTTTGTCCTACTGTGCGCTCCTCGGGCTGTGCCGTTGGATTCTGGCTAACCACTGAGCCACCCGGGCCGAGTGTTCTGAGTGTGGATGTCGCGGTGTTGGTCCTACTGTGCGCTCCTCGGGCTGTGTTGCATTTTGTCCCAGACACGGTGTTCTGAGTGTGGATGTCGTGGTGTTTGTCCTACTGCGTACTCCTCGGGCTGTGCCATTGGATTCTGTCCCGGACACAGTGTTCTGAGTGTGAATGGTGCGGTGTTTGTCCTACTGTGCGCTCCTCGGGCTGTGCCATTGGATTCTGTCCCGGACACAGTGTTCTGAGTGTGAATGGTGCGGTGTTTGTCCTACTGTGCGCTCCTCGGGCTGTGCCGTTGGATTCTGTCCCAGACACAGTGTTCTGAGTGTGGATGTTGCGGTGTTTGTCCTACTGTGCGCTCCTCGGGCTGTGACGTTGAATTCTGTCCCGGACACGGTGTTCTGAGTGTGGATGTCACGGTGTCTGTCCTACTGTGCGCTCCTCGCGTGTGCTGTCGGATGTGGGTTTTCCGGCGTGGTGTTCTGAGTGTGGATGTTGCGGTGTTTGTCCTACTGTGCGCTCCTCGGGCTGTGTTGTTGAATTCTGTCCCGGACACGGTGTTCTGAGTGTGGATGTTGCGGTGTTTGTCCTACTGTGCGCTCCTCGGGCTGAGCCGTTGGATTCTGTCCCGGACACAGTGTTCTGAGTGTGGATGTGACGGTGTCTGTCCTACTGCGCGCTCCTCGGGCTGTGTTGTTAAATTCTGTCCCAGACAAAGTGTGAGTGTGGATGTGGTGGTGTTTGTCCTACTGCGCGCTCCTCGGGCTGAGCCGTTGGATTTTGTCCCGGACACGGTGTTCTGAGTGTGGATGTTGCTGTGTTTGTCCTACTGTGTGCTCCTTGCGTGTGCCATTGGATGTGGGTTTTCCGGCGTGGTGTTCTGAGTGTGGATGTTGCGGTGTTTGTCCTACTGTGCGCTCCTCGGGTTGTACAGACCGTCTGTCTGTGAACGTGTGTGACGTAAGCATGCATGTGGACATGTGTGATTCTGCAGTTGCACGTGTGTGCGTCTGTGCGTGTGAGCATATATGTGCGGTGTGTGGACATGTCTGTAAACGTGTGTCGTGAGCATACTGTGGACTGTGTGACTGTGTGGTTGCACGTGTGTGCGTCTGTGCATGTGAGCATATATGTGCAGTTTGTGAGCTTGTGTGTAAACATGCGTGTGACGGGAGGATGTATGTGGACTGTGACTGTGGATGCATGTCCGTGCGCATGTGAGCATGCATGTACAGCGTGTGAGCTTGTATGTAAACACGTGTGTGCAGCTGTGTACACGGGCATATCCCACTGTGAGTTGTGTGTTCACACGTGTGTGTACACGCTGTGCATACACCCATGCATGCATGCACGCACCTGTGTGCACCTGCGCACTAAACCGCTAACCCACCCACGCTGGGCACCGAGCCCGCCACCCGGGCATGTGCCCTCGACCGGGGGTTCGAACCCGTGACGCCCCTGGCCCCCGGGCTCACTGGCCGGCGCTAACCACTGGGCCACCCGGGCCGGCCCGGTTCCTGTCATTATGAGCAACGCTGCTTCCTCCCTCTCTCTTCTCGCCACACGCTCCCCCACCGTGACCCCTCCTGACCCTTGACCCCCAGCCGTGACCCCTCCTGACCTGTGACAACCCCCCCCCCCCGCGTCGGCTCAAAGGCCGGCGCTAACCACTGAGCCACCCGGGCGCGTGCCCTCGACCAGGGAATCGAACCCGTGACCTCCCACCCCCCTACCATCGGCTCACAGGCCGGCGCTAACCACTGAGCCACCCGGGCCGGCCCGGTTCCCTGTCCCCTACCGTGACCCCTCCTGCCCCTTGACCCCCGGCCGTGACCCCACCCTCCTGACCCTTGACCCCCCTCTATGACCCCTCCTGACCCGTGACACCCCCGCCTCCCCACCGGGGACTCACAGGCCGGCGCGAACCACTGAGCCACCCTGGCCGGCCCGGTTTCCTGTCCCCCTCCGTGACCCCTCCTGCCCCTTGACCCCCTCCCGTGACCCCTCCTGACCTGTGACACCCCACCCCCCGCTGGCTCACAGGCCGGCGCTAACCACTGAGCCACCCTGGCCGGCCCGGTTCCCTGTCCCCCACCGTGACCCCTCCTGCCCCTTGACCCCCGGCCGTGACCCCGCCCTCCTGACCCTTTACCCCCTCCCTGACCCCTCCTGACCCGTGACACACACCCTCCCTCCCCCGCCGGCTCACAGGCCGGCGCTAACCACTGAGCCACCCTGGCCGGCCCGGTTTTCCGTCCCCCACCGTGACCCCTCCTGACCCTTGACCCCCGGCCGTGACCCCACCCTCCTGCCCCTTGACCCCCGGCTGTGACCCCACCTCCTGACCCTCTGTGTCGCCCCCCCACCCCCCGCCGGCTCACAGGCCGGCGCTAACCACTGAACCACCCGGGCCGGCCCGGTTCCCTGTCCCCCACCGTGACCCCTCCTGCCCCTTGACCCCCTCCGTGACCCCTCCTGACCCGTGACACCCCCCCCCCTGCCCCGCCGGCTCACAGGCCGGCGCTAACCACTGAGCCACCCGGGCCGGCCCGGTTCCCTGTCCCCCACCGTGACCCGTCCTGCCCCTTGACCCCCGGCCATGACCCCTCCTGCCCCTTGACACCCTCCGTGACCCCGCCTCCTGACCCTCTGTGTCCCCCCCAGGCACCTCGGTGTGGAAGGCCTTCCTCTTCACGCCCAAGTTCGAGCCCGCGGGCGCCAACGGCTGCTTCCCCACCCACGTCTGCTTCTGCCACGGCCGCTTCGTGACGCGCCACCAGCCGCCCCTGCTGTTCGACGTGGCCCGGGACCCCCGGGAGCGGCAGCCGCTGGGCCCCGGGTCCGAGCCCCGCTTCTGGGAGATCCTGGGGGCCATGCAGGAGGCGGCCGCCCGCCACGCCCAGGCCACGGGCCAGCCGCCCAGCCAGCTGGCCCCGGGCCACGTGCTGTGGAAGCCGTGGCTGCAGATGTGCTGCCCGGGGTCGCCCCGCCTGGCCTGCCGCTGCCCCCGGGGGTAGCCCCCTCCGGGACGGCCCCCGGGCGCCCCCGGACGCCCCCCAAAGCGCAGCCGGCCCCGGGCCACGGAGCAGGAGACGTGGCTCCGTGGTCCTGACACGCAGGCCGGGGGGCGCTGTCTGGCTGACCCCACCAATGCACAAAGGGGGGTCCTGGGTGCACTGTGGCTGACCCCCCCAAATGCTCCATGGAGAAACCGGGGTGCTCTCTGTGGCTGGACCCCAAATATGCACCATCAGGGGATTGGGGTACACCCTCTAGCTGAACCCCCAAATGCACTGTTGAGGGACTGGGGTGCACCCTGTGACTGAACCCCAAATATGCACCATTGGGCACTGGGATGCACTGTCTAGCTGAACCCCCAAATGCTCCATGGAGAAACCGGGGTGCTCTCTGTGGCTGAACCCCAAATATGCACCATTCGGGACTGGGATGCACTGTCTAGCTGAACCCCCAAATGCTCCATGGAGAAACCGGGGTGCTCTCTGTGGCTGAACCCCAAAATATGCACCATTTGGGACTGGGATGCACCGTCTAGCTGAACCCCCCAAATGCACCATTGAGGGACTGGGGTGCACCCTGTGGCTGAACCCCACATATGCACCTTTGGGGACTGGGATGCACTGTCTAGCTGAACGCCCAAATGCACCATTGAGGGACTGGGGTGCACCCTGTGGCTGAACCCCCAAATGCACCATTGGGCACTGGGATGCACTGTCTAGCTGAACCCCCAAATGCTCCATGGAGAAACCGGGGTGCTCTCTGTGGCTGAACCCCAAAATATGCACCATTTGGGACTGGGATGCACCGTCTAGCTGAACCCCCAAATGCACCATTGAGGGACTGGGGTGCACTCGGTGGCTGAACCCCTAAATATGCACCATTGCGGACTGGGATGCACTGTCTAGCTGAACCCCCAAATGCACCGTTGAGGGTCTGGGGTGCACTCTGTGGCTGAACCCCCAAATATGCACCATTCGGGACTGGGATGCACCGTCTAGCTGAACCCCCAAATGCTCCATGGAGAAACCGGGGTACACCCTCTAGCTGAACCCCCAAATGCACCATTGAGGGACCGGGGTGCTCTCTGGCTCACCCCCCAGAATCACCATGGAGGGACCAGGATGATCTCGTCAGAGACGGGACATCAAGGCTGACATGGCATCATCACGGGACGTATGTCACACGTGTGCCTCCCGTGAGCCACGCCGGTGCACGCCTGTACACGCAAACAACAACATGGCCGGGAGCATGGCCTGGGGCGTGGCCCACTGCCGTGGCCTCACACGGACAGACGGACGGACAGACACCGGGACGGGGCCAGAGGGCACCCTTCCACCTGCAGAGAGAGCGTGTGCGTGCGTGTGCATGTGCGTGTGCGTGTGCGTGTGAGAGAGAGAGAGAGAGAGAGAGAGAGAGAGAGAGAGAGAGAGAAATGAACACCCTGTGTGTGTGTGTGTGTGTGTGTGTGTGTGTGTGTCTCCCCCGAGAAGGAGGAGGAGGAGGAGGAGGAGGAGGAGGAGGGGGAGGAGCAGGAGGTATTGAAAGCTCGGAGCCGAGCCAAAGCCAGTGTGGCTCAGTGGGTAGAGCGTCGGTCTGCGGACGGAAGGGTCCCGGGTTCGATTCCCGGTCAAGGGCATGGACCTGGGTGGCTGAGGGCACATCCCCAGTGGGGGGCGTGCAGGAGGCGGCTGGTGGATGTTTCTCTCTCATCGCCGATGTTTCTGGCTCTCTGTCCCTCTCCCTTTCTCTCTGTACAAAATCAATAAAATATATTTT
>OX465324.1:4042971-4072971 GCA_949987585.1 Pipistrellus pygmaeus | reverse complement strand
GGGAAATGCAAATGGACCCATCACTCCAACACACACCACGGCCGCCCCAGGGGGGTGGGGGCAGAGATCCTGCCCCCGTGTGGACACAGGATGGCCACCACACGATGGCCTGCAGGGGAGGGCAGTTGGGGGGGACCAGGCCTGCAGGGGAGGGCAGTTAGGGGGGACCAGGCCTGCAGGGGAGGGCAGTTAGGGGCGATCAGGCCCGCAGGGGAGGGCGTTAGGGGCGACCAGGCCTGCAGGGGAGGGCAGTTAGGGGGGACCAGGCCTGCAGGGGAGGGCAGTTAGGGCGGACAGGCCTGCAGGGGAGGGCAGTTGGGAGGGACCAGGCCTGCAGGGGAGGGCAGTTCGAGGTCAAGGGCACAGGCCCGGGTTGTGGGCTCCATCCCCAGCAGGGGGCGTGCAGAAGGCAGCCGGTCCGCGATTCTCTCTCCTCGTTGATGTTTCTCTCTCTCGCTCCCTCTCCCTTCTGACCACCAGGGGGCAGGTAGTCCACCGGTCGACCAGCCGCTATGCTGTGCCCTCATCACCAGGGGCAGAGGCTGCAAACCATCATAAAAATTATTTTTTAAAATATATCTTATTGATTTTTTTTACAGAGAGGAAGGGAGAGGAACAGAGAGCTAGAAATGTCGATGAGAGAGAAGCATCCATCAGCTGCCTCCTGCACGCCCCCCACCGGGGATGTGCCCTCAGCCATCAAGGTCCATGCCCTTGGCCGGGAATCGAACCTGGGACCCCTCAGCCCACAGGCCGACACTCCATCCATTGAGCCAAATCGCTTATGGCAATAATAAAAATCAGTTTAGCCAAAACCAGTTTGGCTCAGTGGATAGAGCGTCGGCCTGCGGACTGAAAGCTCCCGGGTTCGATTCCCGGCCAAGGGCATGGACCTTGGTGGCTGAGGGCACATCCCCAGTGGGGGGCGTACAGGAGGCAGCTGGTGGATGTTTCTCTCTCATCATTGATATTTCTAGCTCTCTGTCCCTCTCCCTTTCTCACTGTGAAAAAATCAATAAAATATATCTTTAAAATTTTTGTTTTAAAAAAATAAAAAGATCAAGGTTAATGTCACATTTGCATAGCAGCCCCCACTTCAGCCTATTTTGAGGTGTTTTTTGTTGTTGTTGTTGTTTTTTAATATATATTTTGTTTTTTCACAGAGAGGAGGAGAGAGGGATAGAGAGTTAGAAACATCGATGATGAGAGAGAATCATCCACCAGCTGCCTCCTGCACGCCCCCCACTGGGGATGTGCCCTCAGCCACCAAGGTCCATGCCCTTGACCGGGAATCGAACCCGGGACCCTTCAGTCCACAGGCTGACGCTCTATCCACTGAGCCACACCAGCTAGGACTGTGCTTACTTTTAAATCAAATATATTTTTATTGATTTCAGAGGGAGGGAGGGAGGGAGGGAGGGAGAGAGAGAGAGAGAGAGAGGAGAGAGAGGAGAGAGAGAGAGAGAGAGAGAGAGAGAGAGAGAGAGAGAGAGAGAGAGAGAGAGAGGGAGAGAGAGAGAAACACCCATGAGGAGAGAGAATCATGGACCGGCTGCCTCCTATACGTCCCATACATGGGATGGAGCCTGCAACCCGGGCCTGTGCCCTTGACCGGGAATCGAACCCGGGACCCTTCAGTCCACAGGCCGACGCTCTAGCCACTGAGCCACACCAGTTTTGGCTGTGCTTGGATTCTCACTCATATGGTTCTGGCTGACAGGCAACCACACACGGAGTGGCCAGATGAGGATGATCTCTGAACACATAATAATCTGGCCACTCAATGTTTGTATAAATATATCTATATCAGAGGCCCGGTGCATGAATGCGTGCATGGGTGGGGTCCGGCCGGCCTGGCCAGGGGGCAGGGACGTGGGCGGTCGGCCGGCCTGCCTGCCGGTCGGACTCCCGGTCGAGGGGACCCTGTGCCTATGAGCCTTTTATCCTACAGGACGGACACGGGGCGGCCGGACGGTTCTGTGTTCAGAGGTCACCCTCCTCCGGCCGCTCCGGACACAGTTTGCAAACACAATGCTCACCCTCACGTTGCCAGAACCCCCGTCTCCGCAGTCCTCCGGGCGCTTAATCTGATTTATCTCCAGAAGCTCTCTCGCACGATGGAGTCATCGGCAGTGCCTTGGCGATGGCTCCCTCTTCATTTCTCCTCTCAGCGCGAGCCTTTAATTATGTTTTATTTTACCTGATTTCAGGCCGATCGACCGGCTCGGGCAAAAATAATTTCTGCCTGAAAAACACAACTGGTTTTTCTAGGACCGTAGCCGTGTCTGACGGCGGGCTGTCAGCAGAGCTGTAAATAAATACAAGTTCCTTGGCCGTGTGTGTGTGTGTGTGTGTGTGTGCATGTGTGTGTGTGTTTGAGTGTGTGTGTGTGCGTGTGTATGTGTGTATGTGTGTGAGTGTGTGTGTGTGTATGAATCTGTGTATGTCTGTGTGAGTGTATGTGTGAGTGTATATGTGTTTGTGTGTGTGTATGTGTGTATGTGTGTGTGAGTGTATGTGTTGTGTGTTTGTGTGTGTTTGTGTGTGTGTGTATGTGTTTGTGTGTGTATGTGTTTGTGTTTGTGTGAGTGTGTGTATGTGTGTGTGCGTGTGTATGTGTGTGTGAGTGTGTGTGTGTGTTTGTGTGTATGTGTTTGTTTGTGTGAGTGTGTGTGTGTGTTGTGTGTGTGTATGTGTGTGTGTGAGTGTGTGTGTGTGTGTGTGTGTGTGTGTGAGAGTGTGTTTGTGTGAGTGTGTGCGTGCCACCTCCGAGAATCTGAAACAGTGAGAGTCACCCCGCGTTAGACACAGTCATCGGTGGATATCCTAAGCCAGAACGCGTTCTTTTTTTTAATATATATATTTATCGATTCTTCACCGAGACGAAGGGAGAGGGAGAGAGAGCTAGAAACGTCAATGAGAGAGAAACATCGACCAGCTGCCTCCTGCACGCCCCCCACTGGGGATGTGCCCTCAGCCACCAAGGTCCATGCCCTTGACTGGGAATCGAACCCGGGACCTTTCTGTCCGCAGGCCGACACTCTATCCACTGAGTCAGACCGGTTAGGCCCAGAATGCATTCTTATCTCTCAGCCGCGATGCAGACTTTCAGAGGCAGCAGCCGATGTCGCTTTACATACATAAATCGTATCTATATCTATCTATATCTGTATCTATATCTATATCTATATCCATATCCATATCCATATCTATTTATACACACCCAGTGGCCAGAGGAGTGTGATCTCCGAACGCATAACCGTCCGGCCGCCCCGTGTCCGTCCTGTAGGATAAAAGACTCATAGGCACAGGGTCCCCTCGACCGGGAGTCCGACCGGCAAGCAGGCCGGCCGACCGCCCACGTCCCCGCCCCCTGGCCAGGCCGGCCGGTCCCCACCCAACTTAGGGCTGAAATACAGCCGTCATCGTTCACATAAAATAATAGGACATTTTAACAAAAACGAATGCTTCTTTCTTTCTTTGAAAATATATATTTTATTGATTTTTTTTTTTTTAGAGAGGGATAGAGAGGTAGAAACATTGATGATGAGAAACACCCATCAGCTGCCTCCTGCACACCCCCCACTGGGGATGTGCCTGCAACCAAGGTACATGCCCTTGACTGGGAATCGAACCCGGGACCCTTCCGTCCGCAGGCCGACGCTCTACCCACTGAGCCACACCGGCTTCGGCGATATTTCATCACGGATCCCCCGCCGACTGGGCCGGCACTGGGCTCCGTGGGGTGTGTGCCCGGAAGTCTCTACTGGAACCAGCCCTCCTGGCGCAGGAAGCCCACGGCGTCCTCGAACCCGCGCCGGTGGAGGGCCTCCATGTCCGGCCGGCCGGGCGGGAACAGGGCCTGGCCGAGCCGCACCAGGTTGGCGGCGGACAGCTGGAAGGGAGACAAGGGGTGGGGCTGAGAGCGGGGCCGTGCGTGTGCTGTGTCTGTAAACTGATGGCCAGCGATTCTGTCTAGTAAGGAGGGGGTGTGCTAATTGACTGTCACGCCATCGCAAAGATGGCAGCGCCCACAGCCAATAAGGGGGAGTATGCTAATTGACCGTCGCGCCATCGCAAAAGATGGCAGAGCCCACAGCCAACAAGGAGGGAGTATGCTAATTGACTGTCACGCCATCGCAAAGATGGCAGAGCCCAATAAAATCAATTTAAAAAATAAGTAAAATAAATAAAATAAGTAAAATAAAATAAATAAGATAAAATAAAATGAAACACAATAAATAAAGAAAATAAAATAAAACAAAATAAAGTAATAAAGTAAATAAAATAAAATAAAATAAATAGAAGAGAACAGAACAGAATAGAATAGAATAGAACAGAATAGAACAGAACAGAACAGAACAAAACAGAATAGAATAGAATAGAACAGAATAGAACAGAACAGAACAAAGCAGAATAGAATAGAAAAGAACAGAATAGAATAGAAAAGAATAGAAGAGAAGAGAACAAAATAGAACAGAGAAGAGAATAGAACAGAATAGAACAGAGAAGAGAAGAGAAGAGAAGAGAAGAGAAGAGAAGAGAACAGAGAAGAGAAGAGAAGAGAAGAGAAGAGAACAGAACAGAACAGAACAGAGAATAGGAGAAGAGAAGAGAAGAGAAGAGAAGAGAAGAGAAGAGAAGAGAAGAGAAGAGAAGAGAAGAGAAGAGAAGGAGAAGCTGGCGGCGGAGCACACGCCGCCTGTACAGAGGGTGGATGACCCGGGAGCTCGCTCTGAGGCCCAGGGCCACGGGGAGGGTCAGTCAGGCTCAGCCCCCCCCCCCCGCCCTCACTCACCTGGACGTGCTGGTTGGCCACGGCCACGTGGACGCCCTCGGGGCCCCCGTCCCGCGGGCACACGTCGGGGCGGCCGCTGAAGGGCGAGACGGTCACGGTGCGGCCGGCGGGCAGCACGGGGAGGCTGTTGCTGAGCCCGCCGTCCACCCAGGTCTGCGGGGAGGGGCCCCGGTCAGGCCGGGCCGGCCACTCGGTCCCCACCGAGCCGGCGCGTCCCCAAGGGCCGTCTCGTCGGGACAAGAACAAACCTCTGTGCCCCCCGGCCCCCTGGTTCCTGCCGTGTTTCCCCGAAAACATACATATTTTTAAAGAGAGATTCTGCACTTCTGCATGCCCTACGCTAGCGATTTAGCCTGCAGCCTGGGCGTGTGCCCTGACCGAGATTCGAACCGTGGCCTCCTGGTTCCTAGGCCCATGCTCCACCACTCGGCCATGCCCAATGGTTTATTTTTGAACAGTTTGCTAATATGCACATATTTGGATGTTTCTAAATATCTGACTGCTTTTTGTTTTGAGGTGGATCCGTTTGGATGGTGGACTATAGTTGCTATGATTTCCAGTTCTTTGAAATGTTTTGGGAATTGTTTCAAGACAGAGATTAAGACGTAGGGAAGTGGAAAAAAAAAATCTGTAAATTATGTTGTTGTGTGAACTGTTCCTGGAGTTTGAATGAGTCCAAGGGACTTAGATTGTTAAGTCTTCTAAGTTGTTACAGTTTTATACATTTGTCCTATCCATTGCAAGTATTTGGAGGCCAAGTTTTAAAAACATGTAAGGTTTCTATACCTGGTTGATAAATGACATGTGTGGTATGCCTGACTCCGCCGTTCAGGGTAGCACTCTTCATCTGAAATCTACATTTTCTGATATTAATGTCGCTGTATAAGCTTTGTCATATGTAGTGTTTGTATGGCTATTTACGTATTGGCTTTAATTTTTTTAATGTTGTTTATCTTTATTATTATTGGTTGTTATTTGTAAAAGTAATGAAAGTAGAATTGTTGCTGGGGAAAAAAAAAAGAGATTCTATAGACAGTAACCTCCCAGGGTCATCGACACGAACAAAAGAGACCTATGCAGATTGGCCGTCCCTCCGCGACACCCACCAGCCAATCGGGAGTGGGTATGCAAATCGACCCAACAAAGATGGCGGGCTCATTTGCATACACCTGCGCAGATCAAAAGGGACCGAAGGCTGAAGAGGCCGGGGTCCCGGGTCCCAGGGGAAAACCAGGTGCCTGCTGCACGCCCCCTACTGGGGGACCAACCCTCAATCTAGGGCTGATCGAATCGTGACCTCCTGGTTCCTAGGTCGACGCTCAGCCGCCGAGCCAGGGGGCCGGGCTGGAGACCAGAATTTCCTGTCTGGAAAATCAGTAGAACCCTAAGCCCCCCAAAATCAATACGATGTATTAAGAAACAAAAGGAATAACGTGCCAACTGATCGTAACTCCATGACGCCCACCAGCCAATCAGGAGCGAGTATGCAAATGGACCCAGCAAAGATGGTGGGCTCATTTGCATACCACCCGGAAGTGAAATTAGACACTGGGTTCTCACGAGGGGATGTGACCTGGCGAGGGGGTGGGGAAGGGGTCCCTGGTCGGGGATCGGAACGCACCTGTCCCTGGTATTCCACGGGCCACAGGCCGGCGTAGAGGGGCACGAAGCTGCTGGCGAGCAGGACCTGCGGGAGGGAGCGGGGGGCACAGCTCAGGCTCGGACCCGAGGCTGGGCGTGTGGGGATTTCCCACGGCATCCCACGTCGTCAAGAAAAAACGTCTTCAATGGCCCCGAGACCAAAACCGGTGTGGCTCAGCGGGTAGAGCATCAGCCTGCGAACTGAAGGGTCCCGGGTTCGATTCCGGTCAAGGGCATGGACCTTGGTTGCGGGCACATCCCCAGTGGGGGGCGTGCAGGAGGCAGCTGATGGATGTTTCTCTCTCATCATCGATGTTTCTGACTCTATCCCTCTCCCTTCCTCCCTGTAAAAAATCAATAAAATATATTAAGAAACAAAAAGAGCTATGTGCCAACTGGCCGTACCTCCGCGACGCCCACCGGCCAATCGGGAGCGGGTATGCAAATGAACCCAGCAAAGATGGCGGGCTCATTTGCATAGACAGGCGCCGCCGAGTGGCTGGGGGCGGGGCGGTGCTGCCGGCAGCCAGGGGGTGGAGGGCCCGTTCTGGCAGGAATCGTCGTGCACCGGGCCTCTAGCTAAAAAATTAAAAAAATAAAACATACCGTGTTTCCCCGAAAATGAGACATCCTCCGAAAATAAGACCTGCGTACAGGTTTCCTTCTGAGTGACATAGAAGGCATCCCCCTGAAAATAAGGCGCCCGTAGGCTAACCATGAGAGATTCGGTCCACGGATTCTGAAATAAACGGAGTCACAAGACATTCACCGGGAAATCCAGGCAGGGGATGGTGAGGATGAGGTTCCAGAAGAGGATGATGATGACACGATGGTCATGGAATATCAGTGAGTCCGTTCTCGATCCGGTAGGATTCACCGTGTGTGTCTGGTGTGTGTGCGGACAACGACTGTCCTGCTGTACCGTATTTAGGGAATAAATTCCCTTTATGTTCATGGAACCATACGTGTGCACCGTATTCTTCTTCATGGAAAAATGAGACACATCCCCTGAACATAGGACCTAGCGCCTCTTTGGGAGCAGACACGAATAGAAGACACTGTCTTATTTTCGGGGACACGGGCTAATACAGGTACGGCGTCTTAGCCAACCTGCCCAGCATGAGCCACACCGGTTTCAGGTGTTGTTTATGTTACGGCTACTCCAGGGCCCAGGAGACGGGCCTCGGGAATGAGCACGTGGCCAGGCCCCGAGGGGACTGGGAGCCCCGGGTGCGAGGGGCCCGGCCGGCCGGCCGACGCCTCCCCGGGAAACATGTTACCTGGATGAGGTCCTCGCGGGAGGAGAAGCTGGAGACCAGGGCGTTGCGTCCGGTGCGGGCGCTGGTGAGGGAGACGTGCAGGCGGCCGTGGGCCCGGGTGTGGGCGTCGGGGGGCAGGATGGACTCCAGGCCGCCTCTGCGGGGGGGACAAGGCCCACACAGTTATTATTACTATTTATTATTATTTTTTTTTTTTTAAAAAAAATACACATTTTTAAATTTATTTTGTTTTTCATAATGTTACGTGCAATGATCATTGATATTTTGAGAAGGATGTTTAAATATTTATCATATTAAATGTTATGTGTATAATATTAAATATATGAATATTTATTTTTTTAATATATATTTTATTGTTTATTGACAGAGAGGAAGAGAGAGAGAGACAGAGAGTTAGAAACATCAATGAGTGAGAGACATCGATCAGCTGCCTCTTGCACGCCCCCTACTGGGGAAGGAGCCAGCAACCTGGGCATGTGCTGTTGACCAAAATCGAACCCGGGACCCTCCAGTCCCCAGGCTGACGCACTATCCACTGAGCCACACTGGCCACGGCCTTTTTATTTATTTTAAATGGGATCCCTGGGCCCTGACCGGTGTGGCTCAGTGGACAGGACATCAGCCTGCGGACAGAAAGGTCCCGGGTTCGATTCCCAACCAAGGGCACAGGCCCGGGTTGTGGGCTCCGTCCCCAGTGTGGGGCGTGCAGGAAACAGCCGGTCCATGATTCTCTCTCGTCATGGATGTTTCTCTCTCTAGCTCCCTCTCCCTTCCTCTCTGACATCAACTAAAAATATATTAAAAATAAACAATATTTTATTATTATGAAAACTATACTACTTTTTTGTTACAATAATAAATTATTATAATAGTTTATTATACTATAATAAATTAAAATATAATATAATGATTATAATATAATAAATTACATTATATAATTTATTATAATATAATTATTATATTATATTACATTATATTATAATAAATTAAATTATATTATATAATATAATCATATTATATATAATTAAATATAATATGATGTAAATATAATGTAATTATATATAGTTAAATATAATATAAATATAATATAATGTAATTATATATAGTTAAATATAATATAATATAAATATAATATAATATAAATACATTTTATTTATTTTTTACAGCGAGGAGGAAAGAGGGATAGAGAAACGTCAGTGAGAGAGAAAAATCAAACAGCTGCCTCTTGCACACCCCCTACCTGGGATGTGCCCGCAACCAAGGCCCATGCCCTTGACCGGGAATCGAACCCGGGACCTTTCAGTCCGCAGACCGACGCTCTACCACTGAGCCAAACCGGTTTCGGCTATATTATTATATATTAACAACTTATTATAATATAATACAATTTATTATAATATAATTTATAATGTAAAATTGTATTCCGTTATGATTTATTTATAGTGCATTACATTATGATTTATTACCATGACGTTTGTATTATAGACTGATACATTATGACATAATGTAATCTATGATAACATTATAGAATCACATTCTGTGGGGTCGCTCAGGCCCGCCCATACCTCACTCTGGCCATGAAATCGAATCCCGGCGTCAGCGCCCCGAGCGCCTGCCTCCTGGTCTCCTCGGCGAACTGGTACGCGAACCGGCTGCAGTCCTGGAGGGGGCGGAGCAGACGGCATTTCTGTCCAGAGGCCCGTCTGGTCCCAGACAGTCACCCCGTCCTGGGCTGATGTCCCCAGAGCCCGGAGACACCATCAGACAGGACACAGGCACCCCACGTCCCCAGCGGCACCACCACCACCGCTGGGACTGGAAACAGCCCAGGTAGGTGCCCATCGGCAGAGGATTGGATCACAGAACTGTGGTCCGTCTGCACCATGGAATACTGCGCCGCCAGAAAAAAAGAAGGAATTCTGTTAAAATATATATATATTTCATTGATGTTTCACAGAGAGGAAGGGAGAGGGATAGAGAGCTAGAAACATGGATGAGAGAGAAACATTGACCAACTGCCTCTTGCACACCCCCTACTGGGGATGTGTCCTCCACCAAGGTCCATGCCCTTGACCGGGAATCGAACCCGGGTCCCCTCAGTTCGCAGGGCGACACTCTATCCACTGAGCCACACCAGTTTCGGCAAAAGAAGGAATTCTTACCATTGGCAGCCGCCTGGATGGAAGTGGAGAACATCATGCTGAGTGAAATGAGCCAGTCCATGAGAGAGAAACACCACGGGACCTCACTCGTTTGTGGACGATAAAGAACATTATAAACCGATGAACAAAAAGATAGATACAGCCGAGCCAAAACCGGTGTGGCTGAGCGGATAGAGCATCGGTCTGAGGACTGAAGGGTCCCGGGTTCGATTCCGGTCAAGGGCATGGACCTTGGTTGCGGGCACATCCCCAGTAGGAGGTGTGCAAGAGGCAGCTGATCGATGTTTCTCTCTCATCGACGTTTCTGGCTCTCTATCTCTCTCCCTTCCTCTCTGTAAAAACTCAATAAAATATATATTTTTTAAAAAGATATCAGTGAACCAAATATCTCATGGTTAGCCTGGGGGGGGGGGGGGGCCTTATTTTCGGGGGGATGCCTTCTGTTTCTCTCAGAAGGAAACCTGTACACAGGTCTTATTTTCGGAGGGTGTCTGATTTTCGGGGAAACACGGTAGATTTGTGGCCGAGGGGCCCGTTACCTCTATTTTCTCGGGCGCTGTGAGCAGGACAGAAGCCACCAGGGACCCGCCCGAGGCCCCAGCAAAGGCCTGGACGGCCCGCAGCAGCCGCTGGCCGTGCCGGTGGAAGGCCGACGCTGCCCCCAGGTGGTAGATGCCCAGGAAGCCGCAGGCCGCAAAGGACAGGTTGAGGATCTGCTTCATGGCACCTGCGAAACTGGCCAGAAAAAAAACACTGTTAACGGAAAAAAACCATGGAAACCTGTAAAGGATTTTATATATATTTTATTGATTTTTTACAGAGAGGAAGGGAGAGGGATAGAGAGCTAGAAACGTCAATGAGAGAGAAACATCAACCAGCTGCCTCTTGCACACCCCCCACCTGGGGATGTGCCCGCAACCAGGGTCCATGCCCTTGACCGGAATCGAACCCGGGACCTTCCAGTCCGCAGGCCGACGCTCTAGCCACTGAGCCAATCCAGCTGGATCAGCTTTAATTTATTTATTTTTATTTATTTATTTTAACAAATAAATATCCACTGAGTTAAACCGGTCTCGGCTGGTCTTTATTTCTTGACCTTTTTGTGTCACTTGGGGGTGAGGGGTGGGAGTTTGTGGGGGGTTGCTGTACTGCAGGGACCTCCAATCATGGGGACCAGGCATGCGTCCATTGCAAATGCATTGATCAATTGCAAATAGTCAGTTGCAAATGCATTGGGAAATTGCAAGTGCACCGGTCCATTGCAAATGCATTGATCCATTGCAAAGGCATTGATCCATTGCAAATGCATTGGTCCACTGCAAATGCATTGATCCATTGCAAACGCATCTGTCCATTGCAAATACATTGATCCATTGCAAATGGATCCATTACAAAGGCATTGATCCATTGCCAAGGCATTGATCCATTGCAAACGCATCTGTCCATTGCAAAGACAGAGCCCTGCTCCCTGCCCTCTCCTCTGCGTTTGGGGCACCCACGTTGTCTTCGGAGCAAACAAAACAAAACAGATGCTCCCCGATTATGCAATCCCGCGGTGAGACGGTTCACACACACACACACACACACACCCCAGGTTCTTTCTGAGGACGATCTGAGGTCAGGACTGAGGTCAGCAATGGCACCCGCATTTAACTCTGAGCTGAAATCCTGCCCCCCGCCCCACCTTGCTGTTCTGCTAGGACCCCAATTGGGGCTCCGGGACCCCAATTCCAGGGCCATCAGGCTGGGTCTCGTGGGGGACGCAGCTCGGCCTTTGCAGCTGAGCCTCAGGCTGCAGAAGGAGGGGGTGAGGGATGGGGTGGCTCAGTGGCCAGGCGGCCAGACTGCGCATGCCCAGTGTACACCCGCGGCCTGGAGGAGACGGGACCCCGCCGGCCGCCATGCCAGGCCCCGGGAGACAATAACAGCCCGCGACGGGCTCCACAAGCAATGTCTGGGGGGCCGAAGGCCGCCCCCACCCGGCTCCGCCCTCACCCCGCCCCGCCTACCCATGCAGGCAGGCTGCACTTCCGTGTTGAACGCCCCACCTCCCCGCCCCGACCAAAAGGAGGGGCCGGGCCGTCACTCAATGCGGCTCCGCCTATCCATGGAGGCCTGCGGCACTTCCGTATTAAACGCCCCACCTCCCCGCCTTAACCGGAAGGCGGGGCTGAGCTGTCACTCAATGCGGCTCACCCTATCCGTGCAGGCAATCAGCACTTCCGTGTTAAGCGGTCCCTCCCCTCCCCGCCTTAACCGGAAAGAAGGGCCGGGCCGTCACTCAATACGGCTCCGCCTACCACATGAGCCCTTCCAGGAAGACCCGCCTATCCGCTCGGGTCCCTGACGTCACCGCGCCGACGCGAGGGTCCGCTGGGCCCCGCCTCCTCTATTTAAACGGCTGCACTCATCATGGCGGCGCGCAGTGGGCCGCTGGACCCAAGGGCCCGCCCCCGAATACGGGCAACGGACCCGGCAGTCTGGTCCGGAGCCCTGAATCCTGCCGAGCCGACACCTTGTGGTGCGTTTCAGTCGCCTCGAGCCGTTTGCCGCCACCGGCGAGCAGGCCCTCCCTTCCGAGTCCGCCGACCCTGAACGACCCTCAGGTGCGGGGGTCCCGGAAGTGCTTGGGCCTCTCTGCGTCTGCGCCCCGGAAGTGGTTATTCTTTTCCCGCCATCCCCAGCCTCGGGGCGGAAGTAGTTCTTCCCCGTTTCCCCCCCTGCCCCCCCCCCCCCCCCCCCCACACACACACACACACACACACACACACCCTCCGGGCGGAAGTAATTCTTCCCCCTTTCCCCCAGCCTCAGGGCGGTCCAGCTGCCCCTGTGGGCGGGCCCCAGGGCAGGACGAGGTTGTGTCCCGGATCGGGCACTCCTTGTGGGGTTTCTGGGCGCCCATGGATGATTTTTATGGGATTGTATCGGGGCTGCGGCTTCGGGGAGCGACCACTTCGTGGGTCAGCCGCATGCTGTGTGACCTCGGGCAGGTTGCACAACCTCTCTGAGCTATGCAGGTGACTCCACTGCAAAGCGGGAGGTGGGAGCGGAGTCGGGCAGCCACGGGGTGGACAGACTTTGGAAGCAGCTTTGCGTGGTTAAAGTTAGGACCTGACCCATCCTTCCTCCCATAAACAACGCCTCTCTGCTTCACCCCAAAAAACGACCCGGCAGGAATCGCCCTCCAGCTTCCATGCGGAAGGTTCTCCAGTCCCTCCTGCACTCCCCCTTTTTTTTTTTTTTTAATCATTTTTTTTTTCCCCCCCAATTAGCTGACATGCATTAGTTTCAGATCTGCACTCCTGGGGTTATACAGTATAAAACTGATCATCCCCCCAAAAAAATCTCATGCCCCTCCTACCACACGTAGGTATCCTATGTAATAAAAGGCTCATATGCAAATGGTCCCCTCCACCTGGAGTTTGGCCAGGAGTCCGACCAGCAGGCAGGCCGGCCAACTGCCCACGTCCCCTGATCCTGGCCAGGCTGGCCAGACCCCACCCATGCACGCATCCATGCACCGGGCCTCTAATACACACACACACACACACACACACACACACACACACACACTGAGTGGCCAGATGATTATGCGTTCAGAAATCATCATCATCTGGCCGCTCTGGGCCGGAACCGGCTCTCCCACATCCCCCGAGGGGTCCCGGATTGTGAGAGGGCGCAGGCCAGGCAGAGGGGCCCCACCAGGGCACGGTCGGGGCCGGGGAGGGACGTGGGAGGTGGGCTGGCCGGGGAGGGTTCCGGTCTCGATTGACTGGACTGCCCAGCAGCAAACAAACCTGCAGGTTGGAATGTCTGCCCCCTGGTGGTCGGTGCACATCATAGCAACTGGTCAAACGGTCAATCAATGAACGGTTGGACTCTTAGCATAATTAGGCTTTTATTATAGAGGATCTTATAAATGTATATGGAAACATGCACAAAAACAAAAACAAAAAAAACTTTGGACACTTTGCACACAAAGTAGACAGTCTGCAGAAGTGCCATTTACGACTGGATACCTCTGAGATTCTACGCTAACCTATAGAGATTCCTCTCCTGGCATCGGCACTAAATATCAAGCTATTTGCATTACAGAGAAGCAGTTTGAAAAGGTAGCATTTATTGATAAGCCTCGGTTTTAAAAAAAAAAACAAACACATATTTTATTTGTTTTTTTTTACAGAGAGGAAGAGAGAGGGAGAGAGAGAAAGATGGATGAGAGAGAAGCTTCGATCAGCTGCCTCCTGCAAGCCCCCTGCTGGGGATGTGCCCGCCACCAAGGTCCATGCCCTTGATGGGGAATCGAACCTGGGACCTTCCAGTCCGCAGGCTGACGCTCTATCCACTGAGCCACACCGGTTTCGGCTAATTGTTATTATTCTTAACCACAATAACATGGATACCAAAAATCCTGTCGATTATTAGCTCAAACTGTTATGTTCCAATCGCTCAGCATTGGCAGGGAGCTTCGGGTTATTTTCCAGTGCTTTGAATCGGGTTGAAAAACCATGAGTTATTAAGAGGACGGAGAAATGACGTGGTGAAGAAGGAAACCCAGTCACTGAGAACACATCTTGTGTCTCCAGATGAAAACTCTATCCTTAAGAGACTCCGCTTCTCGGAACTGAGTACGTTTTAGCATCCTCATTCGTTTTCTGCAAATTCTAATGCAATGGACGAAGCCGGCATCATTAAAATATTCAGGTCCCCGAGCTAACGTGCCATAACAAATGCAACCTTCAGACAAGGATGACACGGCCGGGACCGGTGTGGCTCAGTGGGCAGAGCGTCGGCCTGCAGACGGAGGGGTCCCGGGTTCGATTCCCGGTCAAGGGCATGGACCTTGGTGGCGGGCACATCCCCGGTGGGGGGTGTGCAAGAGGCAGCTGGTCGATGTTTCTCTCTCATCGACGTTTCTAACTCTCTGTCCCTCTCTGTGTAAAATCAATAAAATATATTAAAAAAAAAAAAAAAACAAGGATGACACGAATAGAACATGATTTATAATCACTATTTTTTTTTCTAGAGCCTCCTGCGGCAGGCACAACGTGAATAAGACAGACTGGTCGGCCGTATAATGCCGTGAAGTCGGCAAATAAATGCACACTTAGGGAAAAGCATAAAGCAAAAATAAATTTTAAAAATTTAAAAAAATGCAGAAACAGAACATTTGCTCAGGATATTTATTTTCCGTCGTTTCTCAGCGGAAAAAGGGACGACCCCAAGGCCCTGGTCAGGGTGCTTTCAACTGTGTGGGGTTGAACATCGATGTGTGAACCAGGAGGTCACAGGTTCGATTCCCGGTCAAGGGCACAGGCCTGGGGTTGTGAGCGGGATCCCCAGGAGGGGGCGTGCAGGAGGCGGCCGATCTGTGATTCTCTCTCCCTCTCCCTTTCTCTGTGAAACCAATCCCAGCTGAAACTGGTGTGGCTCAGTGGATAGAGCGTCGGCCTGGGGACTGAAGGGTCCCGGGTTCCATTCCGGTCAAGGGCATGGATCTTGGTGGCGGGCACATCCCCAGTGGGGGGCGTGCAGGAGGCAGCTGATGGGTGATTCTCTCTCATCGATGATTCTGACTATCCATCTCTCTTTCTCTCTGTAAAAAATCAATAAAAATTAAAAATATATATATATATAAAATACAACCTGTCAATTGTCTTTTCTGTTTAGAAAATATGCTGATCGCGCCCCACATCTTTAGGGAAATCTCTTTTCTCCCCGCGTGAAGTGACATATTGATTTTTTAAAATAACCGTGGAGAGTCTGATAACGTAAGGTCACAGTGTTTCCTCAGTCAGATACAAAAGACGGATAAATCCCTCGGCGTCTCCAGTGGCCAAAGGTTGGATGACAGTGTGTCCGGATTAAAAAAATTTTTTAAATCACCGAATGATGATAGCTTCTTTCTCTCTGCACACGGCTTCTCATGTACAGAGATAATAATTTAATAACGAAATTTTAAAAATATATATAAATAAATTAAATAAAATAAACAAAAAGAAAAGGCATCTCTGAGCTGCTATTACGGGCTTAGCATGTTGTGCTGTGTCCTAAAAAAAGACACCAGCTGTTCCCCGGAATCTTGGGTCATGGCGCCCCCTGGCGCTGGGATACACTGTGGAATGAATTTTGCTGGATAACAGTGCCCCCTGGTGGCAGAAAAAGGGACCGTCAGGAAAAAAACTTTTTTCCCCCCATGAAGTGACATTGATTTGTCAATACACCAGTTCTTCCCAGGAATCTTGTGTCATGGCGCCCCCTGGTGCCGGGACTGCACAGTTGCAAGGCTTTTGCTGGATAACAGCGCCTCCTGGTGGCAGAAAAGGGACCTACAGAAAAAAACTTTTCTTTCCTACAGAAGTGACGTATTGATTTTTAAAATATATATATTTTATTGATTTTTTACAAAAATGGATAGAGAGTCAGAAACATCGATGATGAGAGAGAATCATCCACCAGCTGCCTCCTGCACGCCCCCCAGAAGGGGATGTGCCCGCTACCAAGGTCCATGCCCTTGACTGGGAATCGAAACCAGGACCCTTCCGTCCGCAGACCGACACTCTATCCGCTGAGCCACACTGATCAGGGCTTGTATTTTCTTAAAAACAAATCTGAAGAGGCCTGTCCGGTTGGGCT
Source organism: Pipistrellus pygmaeus (assembly GCA_949987585.1). NCBI lineage: Eukaryota > Metazoa > Chordata > Mammalia > Chiroptera > Vespertilionidae > Pipistrellus > Pipistrellus pygmaeus. The sequence goes on along the minus strand of OX465324.1, from coordinate 4,056,451 downwards.
CAATGGATAGAGCATCAGCCTGCAAACTGAGGGGTCCCGGGTTCGATTCCCGGTCAAGGGCATGGACCTTGGCTGCGGGCACATCCCCAGGTGCGGGTGTGTGCGGAGGCAGCTGATCGATGATTCTCTCTCATCGATGTTTCTAACTCTCTCTCCTTTCCTCTCTGTAAAAAAATCAATAAATTATATTTTTTTTTTTAAATTTTTAAAAAGAATTTACTCATTGATTCCATGACAATCATGCCATCATCGTCTTCTGGAACCTCATCCTCACCATCCCATTCCTGGATTTCCCGGTGAATGTCTTGTGACTCCGTTTCTCTCAGAATCAGTGGACCCGATCTCTCATGGTTAGCCTCGGGGGGGCCTTATTTTCGGGGGGGTGCCTTCTATGTCACTCAGAAGGAAACCTGTACGCAGGTCTTATTTTCGGAGGATGTCTGATTTTGGGGAAACACGGTACTATTATTGCTGTTGTTGTTGCTGTTGTTGTTGTTGTTATAACTAAGAGGCTTCCCGTGCGCGCTGGAAGGAAATTCGCCAGGAGGTGGCGGTGGGGCGGGCCTGGCTGAGCCCGGTCAGACACACTCTCGAGCAGAACTCGGGGTGTTTCCGGGGGGGGGTCGGCCCAGACCTGAGGGTGTTTGCTTTTCCTGAGCCTCTCGGCATTCCTGGACACACGCCTGTGGCCCCGAGGGCAAGGCCTGTCTGCTGGGGATTCCCATGTGGCTTTTCGGTTTTTTCTTTCTTTCTTTTTTTTTTAAATATATTTTATTGATTTTTTACAGAGAAGAAGGGAGAGGGAGAGAGAGCTAGAAACGTCGATGAGAGAGAATCATCGACCAGCCGCCTCTTGCACACCTCCTACCGGGGATGTGCCCGCAACCAAGGTCCATGCCCTTGACCGGAATCGAACCCGGGACCTTTCGGTCCCCAAGCCGATGCTCTATCCACTGAGCCAAACCGGTTTCGGCTAGTTTTGTTTGTTTTTTTTGTTTTTGTTTTTTTTTAATATATTTTATTGATTTTGTACAGAGAAGAAGGGAGAAAGATAGAGAGTCAGAAACATTGATGAGAGAGTGTCATCGATCAGCTGCCTCTTGCACACCCCCTACTGGGGATGTGCTGCAACCAAGGTACATGCCCTTGACCGGAATCGAACCCGGGACCTTTCAGTCCCCAAGCTGATGCTCTATCCATTGAGCCAAACCGGTCCTGGCTCGGCTAGGTTATTTTTATTATTATTCAATGATTTGCCTAATTTGGGGCGGAGCATGGCAAGAGAGAAGGGTTTGGGAAATGTATTTCAAGTAGGTGGTCAGCCCTGACCGGTGTGGCGCAGTGGATAGAGCGTCAGCCTGCGGACCGAAGGGTCTAGGGTTCGATTCCCGGTCAAGGGCATGGACCTTGGTGGCGGGCACATCCCCAGTGGGGGGCGTGCAGGAGGCAGCTGATGGATGTTTCTCTCTCATTAATGTTTCTAGCTCTCTCTCCCTCTCCCTTCCTCTCTGTAAAGAAATCAATAAAAATGTATTTTTTTAAAAAGATTTTGTTAAGTGATGCTTAAAGGAATAAAATACGAACATCTGTCGGCCTGGCCGCAGGTTTGCTGACATAGTTTGGAGGTGAGGTAGCTCTGGAATGCTCTCAGCCGTCGGTGCCAGCTCTGTCTGCTTCGGGATCACAGAAAAGTAAACATCGGACTCTGTTGAACTTGGGGCCTTCCCGCCAGGTGCCTGGGCCTTGGGGAAATTCGGAATTTTTTTACGAGGGCCGTGGGTGTTAGTACATTTTAAGGGGGCCGTTTTACAGGGTGTGTGTGTTACCTCTCACGCACAGGCTGGCTCTTGGCTCGGGAAAATCCTCTGACATTCAACATGGTGAATTTATCTCAAATATTTGCAAAGTCCTCCTGCGCGCGCTGAGGGTGCTCGCAAGCGGCATTGAGAAGCGAGTCTGACCTTAAAGAAATTCAGAAAATGTGGGGCTGGCTGCATGCCTTCCTCTTCTCCCTCCATGTGGCTGGGCAGTTTTATTTTATTCTTTTTTTCTTTCTTTTTATTATTATTATTTTTTTAACTATATATTTTTTAATTTTTTAAAATATATTTTATTGTTTTTTTACAGAGAGGAAGGGAGAGGGATAGAGAGCCAGAAACATCGATGAGAGAGAGTCATCGATCAGCTGCCTCCTGCACGCCCCCCACTGGGGATGTGCCCTCAGCCACCAAGGTCCATGCCCTTGACCGGGAATCGAACCCGGGACCCCCTCCATCCGCAGGCCGACGCTCTACCCACTGAGCCACACCGGCCAGGGCCATTTTTTGGAGGGTTTTTTGTTTTTTAGCCAATAAAAGGGTCCAGCTGACTGTTGCAGTTGCAGAAAACTTTATTGCGGCGTCCGTACGTACAAAGTCTCCGATGTGGAAATAGCGTGTCAGAGCACAGGGGGGTATTTACAATGACTCATGGGGCTGTGTTTGTCTTGTTTTGCTTTTTTTTACAATTTTTTTTTACAAGAGTACGTCTCTAGATAACATCACACACAGACAGACACACACACACACACACACACACGCACGCAAACACACAGGCACACACATGCACACACGAAACGTTCTAATTACAGACATAAATAAGTTATGGCGTGGACATGGCCCAGGGCAGGGACCAGAGTCTCCTGGACCCTCTGGGTTGGCCAGTGGCAGGCAGTGACCTTCGCGCTACGATTAAGTAAAATAAAAAGGAAATGACAGAGTTTGAGGCTCAGCTGGCCGCTCTGTCCGCGGGGGACCTGCCATAAATCTGTTAGAAGGGGAGCTGGCCGTCTGGCCACATGGGAGCTCAGAGGACAGACTCGCTGTCTCTGAGTTTGCTGGTTTTATTTTTGTTTTAATATATTTTATTGATGTTTTACAGAGAGGAAGGGAGAGCGATAGAGAGCTAGAAACGTCAATGATGAGAGAGCAACATCGACCAGCTGCCTCCTGCACGCCCCCCACTGGGGATGGAGCCCTCAGCCACCAAGGACCAGGCCTTGACCGGGAATCGAACCCTGACCTCTTGTGCAAGAGGCAGCCGGTCCCTGATTCTCTCTCGTCATGGTTGTTTCTCTCTCTCTCTCTCCCCCCCTCTCCCTTCCTGTCTCTGAAATCAAGACAAATGTATGTTTCACTAAATAAATAAATGACATTTTGGAAGATTTAGCTCAGCCACTGTGGCTCAGTGGTTCAGTGTCGGCCTAGGAACCAGGAGGTCAGGGTTCGATTCCCGGTCCAGGGCACAGGCCCGGGTGGCGGGCTCCATCCCCAGTGGGGGGCGTGCGGGAGGCGGCCGGTCCAGGATCCTCTCTCCTCGTGGATGTCCCTCCCTCCCTCCCTCCCTCCCCTTCCTCTCTGAGGTGAAGGACTGTGTCAGAAGGTCAATGAAGACGCTGCCCGGAGTGAGGGTGGGCTGGGTGCTGGCCGCAAGGTCTCGTCCGAACGCTCGAGGGCGGATCTGTGCTGATGATGCCTCCCTCACCGGCCGGCCTCGCCGGGCCTGGACAGGGCAGTGGCCTGGGCTGGGCCGCGTGTGCATCCCCTCTGCCTCTGTGGGGCGTGGCTGAGCTCAGGCAGACCCGGTGGGGGACAGTCCGGAGGGAGGCAGGCCCAGCGCGGCTCAGGGCCTCCGGGGAGCCGATCGGTGGTGCTGGGGGCGGCGGGATTTCAGGGGGGGCCCTGGGGAGAGACGGAAACAGCTGTCAGTGCCTGAGTCCCCCTCACTCAGTCCCCCCGGACTCCGAAAGCTCAGACTCCCTCGTCAACTCTCCCCCTGCCCGGGTCCCCCCGCCCCCTTCTTTGTTCAAGCCGGAGCTGCAGGAAAAGGGAGATCAGCTCCTTCCGGGGACCTGACACTTCCATCAGGGGCCCCCCCCAAATTCCCCATCCGGCTCCGACGTTTAAAACTGAACCAGTTTGCCGGGACCGGTGTGGCTCAGTGGATAGAGCATCGGCCTGCAGACTGAAAGGTCCCGGGTTCGATTCCCGGTCAAGGGCATGGACCTTGGTGGCGGGCACATCCCCAGTGGGGGGCGTGCAGGAGGCGGCTGATTGATGTTTCTAACTCTCTACCCCTCTTTCTTCTCTGTGAAAAAATCAGTAAAATATATATATTTTTAAAAATGTATTTTTTTTTTAAAGAAAAGTATAACTAATAAAGTTAAGGGCCAGTTCATCGGAGCATGGCATGGACGGGTAACTCCTGCTGCTGCTGCTGGCTTGGTGGCCTGTAGGGACGCGGCCACGTGAGGCGCTCAGTCACAGGACCGCCGACGGTCCCTGGGAAGGCGACACCTTTGAAGGCGCAGCCATGTCAGCACTCAGAGGACAATTCATAGCTTTTGTCCAATTAAACGGAGCCGGGGGGGCTGGGTGTCCCTGGGAGACGGTCATCCCTCCTGCCTGTGCACTGAAGGAGCAAAAAGACTACCCCTTTACAATTCTCTTCCTCAATATCAGATTTAATGGGGAATTTATTTTTTTTCTTAAACTTTAAAAAAAATTATTTTTTCATTGATTTCAGAGAGGAAAGGAGAGGGACAGAGAGATAGAAACGTCAGTAATGAATTGTAAATAACTCGCGATCAAAGAAAAACTTACAATAGAAATTAGAAACTAGAATTAAATCTATTCAATACATCATAAAAATTTATATTAAAATATACAAAGTGCAACTAAACAGTGAAAGCAGGGTAATCCAATCCTTAAATGCATATTTTAGAAAATAACCAAGGCTGAAAAACTAAGTATCTTAGCGTCTGTATAAAACATTGATAACGAGGAATAAATTAAACCCAAAAGGGGTCAAAGCAATAAAAAGAACATGGCAGAATTCCATAATTTTAAAACAAATATGCAGTGTGGCAATAAAAATACATGTGTTAGGAAAAAGCAGAACAGTTCACAAATGACATAATTGTATAGAAAATTTGAAATCTCAGGAACTATTATGCTAATGTGGATTTAACAAAATTACTGGATACGAGGTCAAACTAATCGAATCAATTAAATTTCTAACGTTGCATATCAAAACAAGCAATCAGAAAATAAAAAATTTAAAGGACACTATTTATAATAAAAATAAGTCACTTGGAATAAAATAAAATAAAAAAAGACTACCCCTTGTCTCAGGACCCCTTGCTGTTTATTAACGCAATTTGTCCTAAGGCGAGGTGGCTAAAGACTAACTACCCCTTGTCCCAGGACCCATTGCTGTTTATTAACACAATTTGTCCTGCGGCAAGGTGGCTACAGACTGCCCCTTGTCTCAGGACCCCTTGCTGTTTATCAACACAAATTGTCCTGAGGCGAGGTGGCTACAGACTACCCCTTGTCCCAGGACCCCTTGCTGTTTATCAACACAATTTCCCGATGAGTCTCCCGTCCATTCGGGGTGGGGCCGCGGGGTCGCGGGCTCACCTGTGTGGCGGCCGCCGCCGGCCGGCCGGTGTCATTGTGGGCACAGGCTTCCGGGACCCACCGCACGTGGTAGCCGCCGGGGCCGGGGTCTGCAACGGAGAACAGTTTGGGGTCACGACCCACGCAGCCCCAGGCCGTGAGGCCCCCTCTCGGGAGCAGCGGCTTTGCAGGGGCATAAGCAGGACGGAGCAGCCCCGGATGGTGCGGCTCAATGGTCAGAGCTGCCGGCTGCATGCCAAAGGGTCCCGGGTTCGAGTGCCGGCCAAGGGCACGTACACGTGTGGCAGGTTGGATCTCAGGCACCGAAAGGGCGTCTGCAGGAGGCGACCAATACACATGCCTCTCTCACATCCATGTCTGTCTGTCTGTCTGTCTGTCTCTCTCTCTCTGTCTCTCTTTCCTCCCGCCCCATGCATTGTGTGTAAGAGTGAACAGAACAGCTGAAACCAGTGTGGCTCAGTGGATAGAGCGTCGGCCTGCAGACTGAAGGGCATGGACCTTGGTTGCAGGCACATCCCCAGTGGGGGGCGTGCAGGAGGCAGCGAATGGATGTTTCTCTCTCATCGATATTTCTGGCTCTCTATCGCTCTCAATAAAGAATAAAATAAAACAAGATAAAATAAGATAAAATAAAATAGAAGAAAGTAAAAAAAAATAAAAAATAATAAAATAAAATAAAAGATAAATAAAATAAAATAAAATAAAAGTAAAGTGAAGGAAAATAAAATGATAAAATTAAGTTAAATTAAAAATAAAAGAAAATAATAAAAGAAAAGAAAGTAAAAAAAAGTTTAAAAAGAAAAGAAAAGAAAAGAAAACTAAATGAAATAATAAACTAAAACAAAATAAAAGATAAATAAACTAAACTAAAATAAAAGTAAAGTGAAAGAAAATAATTAAATTAAATTAAAAATAAAATAAAATAATAGAAAAAAAGAAAAGAAAGTAAAAAAGTTTAAAAATAAAATAATAAAATAAACGAAAATAAAGTAAAAGAAAACTAAATAAAATAACAAAATAAAATAAAATAAAAGATAAATAAACTAAAATAAAATAAAAGTAAAGTGAAGGAAAATAAAGTAATAAAGTTAAATTAAATTAAAAATAAGATGAAAAAGTAAAATGAAAGAACCCATGGAACAGATATGCCGGGTGAGGATGAATATGCCGGGTGAGGATGACAGGGAGAAAGGGGGCGCTGTGAGGAGCCCAGGGCATCCGCTCCGGTCTGACCCTCGGACCCTGACCCCGGGACCCGGAGCCGCGCCCAGACCAGCCGCGCACCTGCCGTCCTCCTCCAGTGGAGCGTGGCCTGCAGCCGGCCGTCCTGCAGGAAGGGGGCGCTGTTCGCCGCCCGGCGGGCCGGCCCGCGGCGCTGGGGGGCCGGGGGCTGCGGCCGCGTCTCCCCTTCGTCCCCGCTGCTCCCCGGCGGCTCCTCTGCGACCAAGGACAAGGGTCTGCGTCAGGGGCGGGCGAGCCAGGAGGCCCCGGAGCCAGGCCGCCACCGGACAGCGGCTGAAATGTCTTCAAAGAGACGCACGGTTCAAACACAAGATTCTCCTCCTGCCTCTGAGGGCGGTTTGTGCTGATAAAGAGCCAGGGGCCCTGGGACACAGACTCACCGGGCCGAACGCCTCTGAGGGCGGTTTGTGCTGATAAAGAGCCAGGGGCCCTGGGACACAGACTCACCGGGCCGCACGCTGGACGGTTTGTGCTGATAAGGAGCCAGGGGCCCTGAGACACAGACTCACCGGCCGCACACCTCTGAGGGCGGTTTGTGCTGATAAAGAGCCAGGGGCCCTGGGACACAGACTCGCCCGGCCGAACGGCTCTGAGGGCGGTTTGTGCTGATAAAGAGCCAGGGGCGCTGGGACACAGACTCACCGGGCCGCACGCCTCTGAGGGCGGTTTGTGCTGATAAAGAGCCAGGGGCCCTGAGACACAGACTCACCCGGCCGAACAGCTCTGAGGGCGGTTTGTGCTGATAGAGAGCCAGGGGCCCTGGGACACAGACTCACCGGGCCGAACGCCGGACGGTTTGTGCTGATAAAGAGCCAGGGGCCCTGAGACACAGACTCACCGGGCCGAACGGCTCTGAGGGCGGTTTGTGCGGATAAAGAGCCAGGGGCCCGAGACACAGGCTCACCGGGCCACACGCCTCTGAGGGCGGTTTGTGCTGATAAAGAGCCAGGGGCCCCGAGACACAGACTCGCCCGGCCGAACGCCTCTGAGGACGGTTTGTGCTGATAAAGAGCCAGGGGCCCAGGGACACAGACTCGCCCGGCCGAACGCCTCTGAGGGTGGTTTGTGCGGATAAAGAGCCAGGGGCCCAGGGACACAGACTCGCCCGGCCGAACGCCTCTGAGGGCGGTTTGTGCTGATAAAGAGCCAGGGGCCCTGAGACACAGGCTCACCGGGCCGAACGCCTCTGAGGACGGTTTGTGCTGATAAAGAGCCAGGGGCCCCGAGACACAGACTCGCCCGGCCGAACGCCTCTGAGGACGGTTTGTGCGGATAAAGAGCCAGGGGCCCCGGGACACAGACTCACCGGGCCGAACGCCTCTGAGGGCGGTTTGTGCGGATAAAGAGCAAGGGGCCCTGGGACACAGACTCGCCCGGGCCGTGGTGATTGTGGAAGAGCCACACTCCAGGGGCCAGAGAGCCGCCTGTGGCTCGCCAGCTGTAGTTTTCCTGTCTCTCTCAATTCCTCTCTGTCAAGAATCAAGAAAGGAAAAGAAAAGGAAAGAAAAGAAAAGAAAAGAAAGTAAAATAAAAGTAAAATAATATAAAGTCAAACAATAACATAAAGTAAAATAATGAAATAAATAAAATGAAATAAAATAAAATAAAAGTAAAATAACAATAAACTAAAATAAAGTAAAATAAAGTAAAATAAAATAAAATAAAAGAAAGTAAAAGTAAAAGAAAGTAAAAGAAAACAAAAGTAAAAAAGTGAAGTATTGTAAAATAAAATAAAATAATGAAATAAAATTAATTAAATTAAATTAAAATAAAATAAAATAAATACATAAGACAATAAAATAAAAGTAAAGTAAAATAAAATAAAAGTAAAAGAAAATAAAAAATAAATAAAATAAAATAAAAGTGAAATAATATAAAGTAAAACAATAATATAAAGTAAAATAATAAATGAAATGAAATAAAATAAAAGTAAAATAATAAAGTAAAATAAAATAAAATAACCAATGGAACAGATATCCCCGGGTGAGGGTGTCTATGTTATGTGTCAGAAATTATGCTGAATCCGGCCGGTGTGGCCCAGTGGTTGATCACCAACCTAGGAACCAGGAGGTCAGGGTTCGATTCCCGGCCAAGGGCACAGGCCCGGGTTGCGGGCTCCATCCCCAGTGGGGGGCGTGCGGGAGGCGGCCGGTCCATGATCCTCTCTCCTCATGGATGTTTCTGTCTCTCCCTCTCCCTTCCTCTCTGACATCAATTAAAAAAAAAAATGAATCAACCCTAATTGGTTCAGCTCAGTGGATAGAGCGCCGGCTGCGGACGGAAGGGTCCCGGGTTCGATTCCCGGTCAAGGGCATGGGCCTTGGCGGCGGGCACATCCCCAGTGGGGGGCGTGCAGGAGGCAGCTGGTGGGTGTTTCTCTCTCCTCATCGACGTTTCTCTCTCTCCCTCTCCCTTCCTCTCTGTAAAAAAAAAAATCAATAAAATACATTTTTAAATTTGGATGAAGAAGAGAAGGGGCTGTGGGATTTTCTGCAGGCGCTGAGCGGGGTGGGGTGGGAAGAGGGGAAGGGGGGCGTGAGGGGAGCCGCCCGGCCTGCGGGGGGCGACGGCGGGAATTTGGGGGCAGGAGGAGCCAGGGGAAAGCATGCAGGCGCACACGCGGGCTGTGTGAGCTGAGACAGCTCAGAGGCCCTTCTGCAGAGCTGAGGAGCAGGTGTGCGGCTTGCGGGCCCTTGAACTGAACGCTGGTGTGGCCGGTGTGGCCTGCACCCCAGCTGCTGCCCTGCCGTGCACCCCAGCTCTGACGTGGCCCCCGCAGACGGAGGGAGTCTCACCGGTGAGGGGCCGGGTCCCCGTCCCACGCCCTCTGCCCCCAACCCCCATCCTGGGGCCCAGAGCTGTCCATCAGAGACGCCCCCAGACCCAGGCCCTCGACCCCACACAGAAGCCAGGGAGGGACCCTTCCTCACCAGGTCACAGCTTTATTTTACTTTTTAAAATATAGTTTATGGATTTTTTTTTTTTTAACAGAGAGGAAGGGAGAGGGAGAGAGTGTTAGAGACATCCATCTGCTGCCTCCTGCACGCCCCCCACAGGGGATGTGCCCGCCACCCAGGTCCATGCCCTTGACCGGGCATCGAACCCGGGACCCTTCCGTCCGCAGGCCGGCGCTCTACCCACTGAGCCACACCGGTTTCGGCTGATGCAGGGATGGGCTTGTGTGTGCGCGGCCTGCGAACAGGGTTATTAAAATACCCAGGGGGCCCTCCGCGCACCGCCAGCCCTGAGACGGTAGGGTCCCGGGTTCGATTCCCGGTCAAGGGGGGTACCATTGATCATGCGAGGTGCCCCTCATGACCGAGCCCAGCCCCCTGCCCTCCCCTCCCCTCCCAGGCCCCTGTCCCTCCTGCCCACAAAGGCTCCTCCCTCCGTCCTGCCCCCCTCAGGGCATTCCAGGAGCTGTGGGCTCAGAAGCTCTCATTCGGGGTCCCCGCCTGGCCTGGGGGTGCTCATGGTTCGGGGTTCGAGGGGGTGAGAGAGGCCGCCAGCCGCATGCTTCACTGCACACGGCTGCGGGGAGAGAGGGGCTCGGACGGGCTAGGCCCGGGGTCTGCAAACGCGGCTCTCGGGAGCCACAGCGGCTCTCCCACAAACACCAGGGCCCGGCGCGTCTGTGTGGAAGACGGGGCGCTCGGAGACATGTGTGTTAGAGAAAGTGCGGCTCAGTGGGTAGAGGCGGCCGGTCCGGACGCTCTCTCTCTCCCCCTCCCTCTGCCGTTCTCTGTGAAATTAAAACACACACGGGGCGGCCAGAGGAGGAGGGTGATCTCTGAGCGCAGAACCGTCCGGCCGCCCCGTGTCCGTCCGATAGGATAAAAGGCTCAGAGGCACAGGGTCCCCTCAACCGGGAGTCCGACCGGCAGGCAGGCCGGCCGACCGGCAGGCAGGCCGGCCGGCCGCCCACGTCCCCGCCCCCTGGCCGGGCCGGCCGGACCCCACCCATGCACACATTCATGCACCGGGCCTCTAAGCTATCTATCTATCTATCTATCTATCTGTCTGTCTGTCTGTCTATCTATCTATCATCTATCTATATCTATCTATCTATCATCTGTTTATATCTATTTATCTATCATCTATCTACCTATCATTTATCTATCATCTATATCTATCTATCTATCTATCTATATCTATCAATCATCTGTCTATATCTATTTATCATCTATCATTTATCTATCTATCATCTATCTATATCTATATATATATTAATCTACCTATCTATCATCTATCTATATCTACTATCTATCTTCTGTTTATATCTATTTATGTATCTATCATCTATCTTATCATTTATCTATCTTTTTATCTATACCTACCTATCTATTCATCTATATCTATCTTTCTATCATTTATCTATTTATCTATCTATCATCTATCATTTATCTTATCTATCTATCTATCTATCTATCCATCCAACCACACACACACTGAGTGGCCAGATTATGGTTCAGAGATCGCCCTCCCCTGGCTGCTCCCGTGTGGATGCTATAAAAGACTGGCCCGGGGCGGCCGCACACGGACACACACTGTCTGTGCCCCCCGGGGCGGCCGCACACGGACACACACTGTCTGTGCCCGGAGCCCCCGGGGCGGCCGCACACGGACACACACTGTCTGTGCCCGGAGCCCCCGGGGCGGCCGCACACGCACACACACTGGCTGTGCCCCCCGGGGCGGCCGCACACGCACACACACTGGCTGTGCCCGGAGCCCCCGGGGCGGCCGCACACGGACACACACTCTCTGTTCCTCCCGGGGCGGCCGCACACGGACACACACTCTCTGTGCCCGGAGCCCCCGGGGCGGCCGCACACGGACACACACTGTCTGTGCCCGGGGCCCCCGGGGCGGCCGCACACGGACACACACTGTCTGTGCCCGGGGCCCCCGGGGCGGCCGCACACGGACACACACTGTCTGTGCCCGGGGCCCCCGGGGCGGCCGCACAGGGACACACACTGTCTGTGCCCGGAGCCCCCGGGGCGGCCGCACAGGGACACACACTGTCTGTGCCCCCCGGGGCGGCCGCACAGGGACACACACTGTCTGTGCCCGGGGCCCCCGGGGCGGCCGCACACGGACACACACTGTCTGTGCCCGGAGCCCCCGGGGCGGCCGCACACGGACACACACTCTCTGTTCCCCCCGGGGCGGCCGCACACGGACACACACTGTCTGTGCCCCCCGGGGCGGCCGCACACGGACACACACTGTCTGTGCCCGGAGCCCCCGGGGCGGCCGCACAGGGACACACACTGTCTGTGCCCGGAGTCCCCGGGGCGGCCGCACACGGACACACACTGTCTGTGCCCCCCGGGGCGGCCGCACACGGACACACACTGTCTGTGCCCGGGGCCCCCGGGGCGGCCGCACACGGACACACACTGTCTGTGCCCCCCGGGGCGGCCGCACACGCACACACACTGGCTGTGCACTCACTGTGGCCGGCGGCGGGGCCGAGGGTGAATCGCAGGGGGGCCCGGGGGCTCTTGAGGCGCCGCTGCCCCCAGAAGGCCACGGCCTGCAGCTCCACGCGGCCGGCGGCGGCCGGTGGCAGGCCCTCCAGCAGCACCGAGCTCTGGGCCTGCGGACAGACGGGCGACGGTCACCGGCCAGCCCCCCGGCGCCCCTGCAGGGGCTGCCCCCCCTCAGCTCACCCTGTCTTCCTCTGCTTCGGTTTTTATTTATTTTATTTCTGTTTTTACTTTTAATTGTTTTTTAAAATATATTTTATTGATTTTTCACAGAGAGGAAGGGAGAGGGATAGAGAGTTAGAAACATCGATGATGAGAGAGAGTCATCCACCAGCTGCCTCCTGCACGCCCCCCACTGGGGATGTGCCCGCAGCCAAGGTCCATGCCCTTGACCGGGAATCGAACCCGGGACTTCTCAGTCCACAGGCTGACGCTCTATCCACTGGGCCACACCGGTTTCGGCTAAATTTTATTTTTTATTTTTAACAATTATCATTATTATTTATGAACTAAAGTAATGATACAATAAGATAAATTAAATTAAATAACACCCAAACGGTAACACAACTAAACATCAGTGGTGGCTTTTGGAGACCTAGTTTATCATTGTAAATGGCACAGATGCCTGGCCGGTGTGGCTCGGTGGTTGAGCATCGACTTAGGAACCAGGAGGTCCCTGTCTGATTCCCGGTCCAGGGCACAGGCCCGGGGGGCGGGCTCCATCCCCAGTGGGGGGCGTGCAGGAGGCAGCCAGTCCATGACGCTCTCTCCTCCTGGATGTTTCTCTGTCTCTCTCTCTGTATCTCTCTCTCTCTCTCTCTCTCTCTCTGCTGTAAAAATATATACACGGAGCGGCCGGAGGAGGGTGATCTCTGAGCGCAGAACCGTCTGGCCGCCCCGTGTCCGTCCTGTAGGATAAAAGGCTCAGAGGCACAGGGTCCCCTCGACCGGGAGTCCAACCAGCAGGCAGGCCGGCCGGCCGCCCACGTCCCCGCCCCCTGGCCGGGCCGGCCGGACCCCACCCATGCACGCATTCATGCACCGGGCCTCTAAGATAGATAGATAGATAGATAGATAGATATAGGTATATGTATAGATACTTAGTTATAGATATAGATATAAATATAGATAGGTATAGGTATAGGTATAGGTATAGGTATACATATATAGAGATAGAGATAGAGATAGTTATAGATATAGATATAGATATGGATATGGATATGGATATGGATATAGATATATAGATAGACATAGACATAGACACAGACATAGATATAGATATAG
>OX465324.1:4027971-4037971 GCA_949987585.1 Pipistrellus pygmaeus | reverse complement strand
GTGTTTATTGCATGTCCCAGTATTATATGTAAAATCGCTTTTCTTGGAATGTCAATGGTTACTGCATGGAACGTTAGGAGAGTTGAGATGGTTTTTCTTGAAATGTTCATGTTTATGGCGTGTAAAAAATATATTGTCACTGATTTCAGAGAGGAAGGCAGAGGGAGAGAGAGAAACATCCATGAGGAGAGAGAATCACGGGCCGGCTGCCTCCTGCACGCCCCCTGCTGGGGACTGAGCCTGCAACCAGGGCACATGCCCTTGACCGGGAATGGAACCCTGACCTCCTGGTTCACAGGTCAACACTCTAACCACTGAGCAACACCGGCCTGGCTGAATTATTATTATTTTTAATATTTTCATTGATTTTAGAGAAGAAGAGGGAGGGAGGGAGAGAGGGGGAGAGAGAGAGAGAGAGAGAGAGAGAGAGAGAGAGAGAACAATGATGAGAGAGAATCATGGACGGGCTGCCTCCTGCACGCCCCCTGCTGGGGACTGAGCCTGCAACCAGGGCATGTGCCCTGACCGGGATTCGAACCAGGGACCTCCTGATTCACAGGTCGACGCTCTAACCACTGAACAACACTGGCCGGGTGCCGGTGTTGCCCCTGCAGGTGCGATGGGGGCGTGGCCTGAAGGGGGAGCACTCACCTGGGCCACGGTCCGCCAGGGCGTGGCGCCGTCCTCGCTGGGCAGCGGGCCCAGCCCACACCAGCCCACTGAGCCACACCAGCCCACGCAGGCTCTAACCACTGATCCACACCAGCCCACGCAGGCTCTAACCACTGAGCCACACCAGCACACGTGGGCTCTAACCATTGAACCACAACAGCCCCCCCTGTAGGCTCTAACCAATGAACCACACCAGCCCCCCCCCCCGTAGGCTCTAATCACCGAGCCACACCAGCCCACGCAGGCTCTAACCACTGAGCCACACCAGCCCACGCAGGCTCTAACCACTGAGCCACACCAGCCCCCTGTAGGCTCTAACCATTGAACCACAACAGCCCCCCCTGTAGGCTCTAACCACTGAACCACACCAGCCCCCCCGTAGGCTCTAACCACCGAGCCACACCAGCCCACATTGGCTATAACCACTGAGCCACACCACCCCCTGTAGACTCTACCACTGAGCAACACCAGCCCACGTGGGCTATAACCACTGAACCACACCAGCCCACGTTGGCTCTAACCACTGAGCAACACAGGCCCATGTTGGCTATAACCACTGAGCCACACTGGCCCGCGCAGGCTCTAACCACTGAGCCACACCACCCCGCCGTAGGCTCTAACCACTGAGCAACACCAGCCAACGTAGGCTCTAACCACTGAGCCACAACACCCCCCCGTAGGCTCTAAACACTGAGCCACACCAGCCCACGCAGGCTCTAACCACTGAACCACACCAGCCCCCCCATAGGCTCTAACCACTGAACCACACCAGCCCTCCAATAGGCTCTAACCACTGAGCAACACCAGCCCCCCCGTAGGCTCTAACCATTGAGCCACAACAGCCCCCCTGTAGGCTCTAACCACTGAACCACACCAGCCCCGCCCCATAGGCTTTAACCATTGAACCACACCACCCCCCCGTAGGCTCTACCACTGAGCCACACCACCCCCGTACGCTCTAACCACTGAGCCACACCAGCCCACATGGGCTCTAACCATTGAACCACACCAGCCCCGCCCCGTAGGCTCTAACCACTGAGCCACACCACTCCCCCGTAGGCTCTACCACAAAGCCACACCAGCCCACGTTGGCTCTAACCACTGAACCACACCACCCTCCGTACGCTCTAACCACTGAGCAACACCACTCCCCCCCGTAGGCTCTAACCAGTGAGCCACACCACCACCCCGTAGGCTATAACCAGTGAGCCACACCACCCCCCCGTAGGCTCTACCACTGAGCAACACCAGCCAACGAGGGCTCTAACCACTGAACCACACCCCCCGTAGGCTCTAACCATTGAGCCACACCAGCCCACGTTGGCTATAACCACTGAGCCACACCACCCCCTGTAGGCTCTACCACTGAGCAACACCAGCCCATGTGGGCTATAACCACTGAGCCACACCAGCCCACGTTGGCTCTAACCACTGAGCAACACAGGCCCATGTAGGCTATAACCACTGAGCCACACTGGCCCGTGCAGGCTCTAACCACTGAGCCACACCACCCCGCTGTAGACTCTAACCACTGAGCAACACCAGCCCACGTGGGATCTAACCATTGAACCACACCAGCCCTCCCGTAGGCTCTAACCACTGAGCCACACAAGCCAACGTAGGCTCTAACCACTGAGTCACAACACCCCCCGTAGGCTCTAAACACTGAGCCACACCAGCCCACGTTGGCTCTAACCATTGAACCACACCAGCCCACATACGCTCTAACCAATGAAGCACACCAACCCCCGTAGGCTGTAACGACTGAGCCACACCAGCCCACGTTGGCTCTATTGAACCACACCAGCCCACGCGGACTCTAACCACTGAACCACACCACCCCCGTAGGCTCTAACCACTGAACCACACCAGCCCCGCCCCATAGGCTTTAACCATTGAGCCACACCACCCCCCGTAGGCTCTAACCACTGAACCACACCAGCCCCCCCCATAGGCTCTAACCACTGAACCACACCAGCCCCCCCGTAGGCTCTAACCACCGAGCCACACCAGCCCACGCAGGCTCTAACCACTGAGCCACACCAGCCCACGCAGGCTCTAACCACTGAGCCACACCGGCCCACGCGGACTCTAACCATTGAACCACACCAGCCCACGTGGGCTCCAACCACTGAGCAACACAGGCCCACGCAGGCTCTAACCACTGAACCACACCAGCCCCCCCAGGCTCTAACCACTGCGCCACCCCGGCCCGCACGCACCTGGGCCACGGTGCGCCAGGGCGTGGCGCCGTCCTCGCTGGGCAGCGGGCTCGCGTCCCACCGCCCCGGCGCCCCACAGGCTCTAACCATTGAACCACCACCACCCCCCCCCCCCCGGAGGCTCTAACCACTGCGCCACCCCGGCCCGCACGCACCTGGGCCACGGTGCGCCAGGGCGTGGCGCCGTCCTCCCTGGGCAGCGGGCTCTCGTCCCACCGCCCCACCGCCCCGGCGCCCCGCAGGCTCTAACCATTGAACCACACACCCCCCCCCCCCCGTAGGCTCTAACCACTGCGCCACCCCGGCCCGCACGCACCTGGGCCACGGTGCGCCAGGGCGTGGCGCCGTCCTCGCTGGGCAGCGGGCCGGCGTTCCAGCGCCGCTGCACCACGTAGGCCGCCGGCTCGATGGACACGTTGAAGCGCGAGGACCAGCGGAGCTCCAGGCGCCCCGGGGCCGGCTCCGCGAACCGCAGCTCCTTCCGCGGCTTCAGGGGGACCCCTGCGGGGGCCGCGCCCGTGACCGACCGCCCGCGGGGGCTCGGACCCGGGCCAGTGCGGGGGGGGGGGGGGGGGGGGGGCTCGGACCCGGGCCAGTGGGGCGGGGGGGGCTCGGACCCGGGTCAGTGGGGGGGGGGCTCAGACCCGGGCCAGTGGGGGGGGGGCTCGGACCCGGGCCAGTGGGGGGGGGGGGGAGGTTCGGACCCGGGCCAGTGGGGGGGGTGGAGGGGAGGCTCGGACCCGGGCCAGTGGGGGGGGAGGCTTGGACCCGGGCCAGTGGGGGGGGGCTCGGACCCGGGTCAGTGGGGGGGGCGGGGACTCGGACCCGGGCCAGTGGGGGGGGGGAGGCTCGGACCCGGGCCAGTGGCGGGGGAGGGGACGGGGAGGGCCCACAGGCACATCTCATCTGCCTCCTTTCTTTAAAAAAAAAAAACCCTGGCCGGTGTGGCTCAGTGGGTAGAGCGCCGGCCTGCGGACTGAAGGGTGCCGGGTTCGATTCCGGTCAGGGGCATGGAGCTGGGCGGCGGGCACATCCCCAGAATTAAAACAAAACAAACAAAAACTCAGCCCTGGCCGGGGTGGCTCAGTGGCTACAGAGTCAGACACATCGATGATGAGAGAGACACACCCATCCGCTGCCTCCTGCACGCCCCCTACTGGTCCATGCCCTTGAGTGCAATCGAACCCGGGACCTGAATTAGGCTTTTTTTTAAATATATATTTTATGGGGGTCGGGTGGGGGGGGGGGGGTAACGGTAAGATATGTACACATAATAATTTAACTTAAAAAATAAAATAAAATAAAATAAAATAAAATAAAAATATATATTTTATGGGTGGGGGGTATAGGTAAGATATGTACACAATAATTTAATTTAAAAATAAAATAAAAATATATATTTTATGGGGGGGGGGTAACGGTAAGATATGTACACATAATAATTTAACTTAAAAAATATAATAAAATAAAAATGTATATTTTATGGGGGTCGGGGGGGTAACGGTAAGATATGTACACATAATAATTTAACTTAAAAAATAAAATAAAATAAAAATATATATTTTATTGGTGTGTTGTTTTTTAAAACAGAGGAAGGGAGAGGGATAGAGTCAGAATTATCGACCCGCCGCCTCCTGCACGCCCCCCATGGGGATGTGCCCGCCGCCAAGGTCCGTGCCCTCGGCCGGGAATCGAACCCGGGACCCGTCTGCGGGCCGGCGCTCTGTCCGCGGAGCAGCATGGGCTTCGGTGAGGTTTCCGTCTTCCTGTGCCGGCGGGCGCCCTCCCCGGCCCACGGGGACCCGGTGGGGGTTTGGGGGAGATCGGGGGGACCCGGTGGGGAGGTGGGGGCGGGGGCATGCCGGGGGCACCCACCTCTGTACGGCTTCCGGGGCGCCTGGCAGGTGCGCCCGCAGCCGTTGGGGCAGCACTTCCGGGCGCCCGCGCAGTCGGCGTCCCGCGCGCAGCCCTGCACGCAGGCGGCGGCGAACCCGCGGGCCCTTGCGGGCGCCGGGCAGGCCCCCTGCTTGGCCGCCAGCACCTGCTGCAGGAACGCGCAGCTCGTCCGGCACTCGTGGCTCCGCCCGGGGAACAGGGGCTGCAAGAGAGTGCGGCTCAGTGGACAGAGCGCCGGCCTGCGGGCTGGAGGGTCCCGGGTTCGATTCCCGGTCAGGGGCGTGTGCCTTTGGTGGCGGGCACATCCCCAGTAGGGGGCGTGCAGGAGGCAGCGGATGGATGTTTCTCTCTCATCATCGATGTTTCTAGCTCTCTATCCCTCTCTCTTCCTCTCTGTAAAAATCAATAAAATACATTTTTTTAAAAACACCAATAATATATATATATATATATATATATATATATATATATATATATATGTGTGTGTGTGTGTGTGTGTGTGTGTGTGTTAAAGCCTAATTCAGGTCCCGGGTTCTATTCCGTTCAAGGTATGGGCCTTGGTGGCTGAGGGCACATCCCCAGTGGGGGGCGTGCAGGAGGCAGCTGATCGATGTTTCTCTCTCATCATTGATGTTTCTGACTCTCTCTCTCTCTCTCCCTTCCTCTCTGCAAAAAATCAATAAAATGTATTTTTTTTTAAAAAAGAAGACGAGAGGTCTCAGGCATGCACACACAGCTCCCTGGCGTGACTCTGGACCCAGAACTGGAGGTACCGGTTTGGTTTTACTGTCCTGTGTACTTTCTCATACTGATTTCTTTTTTTAAAAAATATATATATTTGTATTGATTTCAGAGAGGAAGGGAGAGGAACAGAGAGATTAAAAAAATTCCATGAGGAGAGAGAATCACGGACCAGCTGCCTCCTGCACGCCCCCTACAGGGGACGGAGCCCACAACCCAGGCCTGTGACCTTGACCGGGAGTCGAACCCGGGACCCTTTAGTCTGCAGGCAGACGCTCTATCCACTGAGCCACACAGGCTGGGACATGCAAATTTCTTTTTAACTCTCACCCGATGACACATTTTTCCACTGATTTTCCAGACAAAGAGCAGAAGGGAGGGAGGGAGAGAGACACAGTCCTACAGGCATGTGCCCTTGCCCGGGACTCGAACCCGGGACCCTTTAGTCTGCAGGCGGATCGATGCTCTATCCACTGAGCCACAGGGGCCAGGCAGTATTTCTCTTTTTTACTTTTTTCTTTTTTTCTTTTTTTTCAATATTTTGTTATTGATTTCAGAGAGAGGAAGGGAGAGGAAGAGAGAGATAAAAACACCCACGAGGAGAGAGAATCATGGACCGGCTGCCTCCCGCACGCCCCCCACTGGGGATGTGCCCGCCACCAAGGTCCATGCCCTTGACCGGGAATCGAACCCAGGACCCTTCCGTCCCAGGCCGACCTCTATTCACTGAGCCACATGGCCAGGGCAGTATTTTTCTTTTTCTTTTTTTAATCTGCATTCAATCTCTCTCTCTCTCTCTCTCTCTCTCTCACACACACACACACACACACACACATGCACACACACATATACACGCGAGCACACACACACACACACAAGCACACACACATACACGCGCGCGCACACACGCGCATACACACACACACAGGGTGTTCCTCTCTGTCTCTCTCTCACACACACACACACACGCACGCACATGCACACACGCGCACACACACCCACACGCATACACACACACACAGGTGTTCCTCTCTGTCTCTCTCTCTCACACACACACACACACACACGCACACACGCGCACACACACCCACACGCATACACACACACACACAGGGTGTTCCTCTCTGTCTCTCTCTCTCACACACACACACACACACGCACGCACACGCACGCACACACACACGCACACACACGCGCACACACACCCACACGCATACACACACACACACAGGGTGTTCCTCTCTGTCTCTCTCTCACACACACGCACACACACACACACACACGCACACACCGCTTACTCGCAGAAGCTCGCACAGCCCTCCTCCCGCAGGTCCCGGGTGTCCCTGCAGGGCGCCAGGCACTGGGGGGACAGGAAGCGCCGTCAGCAGCGCAGGGGGAGGCCGAGGCGGCAGAGAGCACCCCTGGGGGGCCCTCCCCTCCCCCCCCCCCCCAGGGCAGGGGCCTCAGGGTCATGAAGGGGGGCGTCCGAGAATGAGCGCGGAGCAGGGAGTGTCCGCGTGTCTCATGGCCCTGGGGCCCGTTAGACAGTGTCCTGTGCAGTGACAGGGCAGTTAGTAACCTCACCCCTCCCCGGGGCTCACCCCCCTCCCGGACCTCACCCCCCTCCCACAGCTCACCCCTCCCCGGACCTCACCCCCCTCCCCGGGACCTCACCCCCTCCCCGGACCTCACCCCTCCTCGGGGCTCACCCCCTCCCCGGACCTCCCCCCTCCCCGGACCTCCCCCCTCCCCGGACCTCACCCCCCTCCCCGGACCTCACCCCTCCTCGGGGCTCACCCCCTCCCCGGACCTCCCCCCTCCCCGGACCTCCCCCCTCCCCGGACCTCACCCCCTCCCCGGACCCTCACCCCTCCTCGGGGCTCACCCCCCTCCCCGGACCTCACCCCCTCCCCGGACCTCACCCCCTCCCCGGACCTCACCCCCCTCCCCGGAACCTCACCCCCTCCCCGGACCTCACCCCCCTCCCCGGACCTCCCCCCTCCCCGGACCTCACCCACTCCCCGGGGCTCACCCCCTCCCCGGACCTCCCCCCCTCCCCGGACCTCACCCCCCTCCCCGGACCTCACCCACTCCCCGGGGCTCACCCCCTCCCCGGGGCTCACCCCCTCCCCGGACCTCACCACCCTCCCCGGGGCTCACCCCTCCTCGGGGCTCACCCCCTCCCCGGACCTCCCCCCTCCCCGGACCTCACCCCTCCCCGGACCTCACCCCCCTCCCCGGACCTCCCCCCTCCCCGGACCTCACCCACTCCCCGGGGCTCACCCCCTCCCCGGGGCTCACCCCCTCCCCGGACCTCCCCCCCTCCCCGGACCTACCCCCATCCCCGGACCTCACCCCCCTCCCCGGGGCTCACCCCCTCCCCGGACCTCACCCCCTCCCCGGACCTCCCCCCTCCCCGGACCTCACCCCCTCCCCCGGACCTCCCCCCCTCCCCGGACCTCACCCCCCTCCCCGGACCTCCCCCCCTCCCCGGGGCTCACCCCCCCTCCCCGGACCTCCCCCCCTCCCCGGACCTCCCCCCTCCCGGGGCTCACCCCCTCCCCGGACCTCACCCCCTCCCCGGACCTCACCCACTCCCCGGGGCTCACCCCCTCCCCGGGGCTCACCCCCTCCCCGGACCTCACCCCCTCCCCGGGGCTCACCCCTCCTCGGGGCTCACCCCCTCCCGGACCTCCCCCCCTCCCCGGACCTCACCCCTCCCCGGACCTCACCCCCCTCCCCGGACCTCCCCCCTCCCCGGACCTCACCCCCTCCCCCGGACCTCACCCACTCCCCGGACCTCCCCCCTCCCCGGACCTCACCCACTCCCCGGGGCTCACCCCCTCCCCGGGGCTCACCCCCTCCCCGGACCTCCCCCCCTCCCCGGACCTACCCCCTCCCCGGACCTCACCCCCTCCCCGGGGCTCACCCCCTCCCCGGACCTCACCCCCTCCCCGGACCTCCCCCCTCCCCGGACCTCACCCCCTCCCGGACCTCCCCCCTCCCCGGACCTCACCCCCTCCCCGGACCTCACCCACTCCCCGGGGCTCACCCCCCTCCCCGGACCTCCCCCCCTCCCCGGACCTCACCCCCCTCCCCGGACCTCACCCCCTCCCCGGGGCTCACCCCCTCCCCGGGGCTCACCCCCTCCCCGGACCTCCCCCCCTCCCCGGACCTACCCCCTCCCCGGACCTCACCCCCTCCCCGGGGCTCACCCCCTCCCCGGACCTCACCCCCTCCCCGGACCTCCCCCCTCCCCGGACCTCACCCCCTCCCCGGACCTCCCCCCCTCCCCGGACCTCCCCCTCCCCGGGGCTCACCCCCCTCCCCGGACCTCACCCACTCCCCGGACCTCACCCCCTCCCCGGCCCCCGGGCTCAGCACCCCAGGGCCCAGCACCCACCCCCCTCGGGGCCTCTGAGTGGTTTCAGGATTTCACGCTGAGATGAGCGGAGGCTGTTCCCAGGGAGCTGAATGCCGGCTTTGTCAGCAGGTGGAGGCCCCTCCCCCGCATTCTGGGCCATCTGTCTGCCCCCGGGTCTCCCCGAGGGAGGGGGGGGGACACAGAGCCGGGCCTGTTCATCTCACCATGGGTGCTCCTATCTCTCTCTCTCCCCCGTCCTCTCTCTGAAATCCATAAAAACATTTGGTTTAAAAGTCAGCCTGGTCCTGGCCGGTGTGGCCCAGTGGATAGAGCCTCGGCCTGTGGACTGAAGGGCCCCAGGTTCGATTCCCGTCAAGGACACATGTCCGGGTGGTGGGCTCCATCCCAGTAGGGGGCGAGCAGGAGGCAGCCGATCCAGTGCCCGCACCCCCAGAGGTCCCAGTCCCCTCCTCAGAGGACCCAGTTTCCTGGGTCCACCCTCAACCCCTGAGCGTCACCAGCCGGATCTATTGTCCATATTTTAAGGTGTATATATATATATTGTTATTTCTTGAAATATCCGTGTTTGTTGCATGCAATATGGTCAGACTTAAGGCTGTTTTTCTTGAATAACTGGTGTGTCTCGCATGTCACGTTATGGTATTTAAAATCGCTTCTCTTGGAATGTGAATGGTCACTGCATGGGACGTTAGGACATTTGAGAAGGTTGTCCTTGACATGTCCATGTTACGGCGTGTAAAAACGTTTTTATTGATGTCAGGGAGGAAGGGAGAGGGAGAGGGAGACAGCCGTGAGGAGAGAGGATCACTGACCGCCTGCCTCACGCACGCCCCCCTGCTGGGGGTGGAGCCTGCTACCCAGGCCTGTGCCCTTGGCCCAGAATCGAACCCTGACCTCCTGGCTCCTGAGTCGAAATCAACCACTGAGCCACCCCGGCCGGGAACCGGGTCTTCCCGGCTCCTGGGCCGAGGCTCTAACCATTGAGCCATACCAGCCGCCACGGGTCTTCCCGGCTCCTGGGCCGAGGCTCTAAGCACTGAGGCACCCCGGCCGGGCCCCCGGGTCTTCCGGCTCCTGGGCCGAC